>JAOTQR010010389.1:0-104121 GCA_025774065.1 Solanum ossicruentum
GATGTCCTTGGGCCCTATTTACTACCATCCTTGGGCTGTAGATATAGTCCACATGTGAGGTTAAATCATGGCCCAACGTTACACCCTTAACACGAATTTTATTCACAGCTGAACTTGGATAAATTCGACGTCAAGCCTCGTCTCCGTTTAGCTACCAAATTTAAGCTAAGCAAGTAGCTGACTCACCTACTTGCTTCTAAGTCCTACAAGCACCCCAATTCTTTCACTTAAATTTAAGGCCGAAATCTCCTTAATTCAACACAAAACATGTATACACTCGACCCTCTTAAGCGCTAGATGCACATATAGCCCATTCACGCGAAATTCGAGCACTTTTGAAAATTAGCGCTAGTTTTCCCAAACCATGTCATGTTCCATTTGCATTGTAACAATATTGTAAGATGTGGGGTGTTACATCGAAGACCCTATTCATAAGGTCCATGAAGATGGCCGATGCATTGGTCAACCGAAAAGACATTACAACAAACTCATAATGCCAATACCTAGTTTGAAAGGCCGACTTGGGAATATCATACTCTCTCACCTTCACTTGATGATACTCGGAGCGAAGATCAATGTTAGAAAAATGACTAGCCCCTGGCAGTTGGTCAAACAAATCATTAATCCTTGGAAGAGGATACCTATTCTTGATGGTGACCCTATTATGTTGCCAGTAGTCAATACACATCCTAAAGGACCCATCCTTCTTTTTCACAAACAACACCGGCATACCCCAAGGTGATTGGCTAGGCCTAATAAATCCCTTCTCCAACAAGTCTCTCAATTGTTCCTTCAACTCCACCGAGGCCATATGGTGAGGGGGAATAGATATAGGTGAAGGAGATATATACCAAAATCTATTTTTCTTTCGAGAGGATTACCGGGAAGGTCATGTAGAAAGACATCAAGGAACTCATTTACAATCAAAATCGACTCTCAGGGAAGGAAGTTGGAATCCACATCCTTAACTCTCACAAGATAGTAAAGACACCCCTTAGAGATCAACTTATGAGCTTTAATGCAAGAGATAAACCTACCCTTGACCACTACATCATGAATCTCCGGCTCTAGGACGGGTTCATTTGGGAATTGAAACTTGACCCCATGGGTTCTACAATCAATAGAAGCACAGTATGGATTTAACCAATCCATCCCAAGAATGACATTAAAATCATCCATATCTAACTCAACAAGATCACAAGGGTAATATCTTATGCAGGATGCAAATGGGACAATTTTTATAGACCTTCTTAGAAAAAATAGATGCGCCGATAGGAGTAGATACCTCATATAACTCACATAACAACTCGAAGTCAACATGGAACTTTTTGGAAACAAAGGTGGTAATAAAAGAAAGAGTGGTACCCAGATCAATCAATGCATAAACATCAAAATCAAAAATTTTCAACATACTGGTATTGATATCGAGAACCTCCTTAACCCCTTGCCTCCCATGTAGAGCATAAAATTGATTGTGACTTGGGACACCATTTTGTTGTCCACCTCTCCCCGAAGGAACCATATTAGCACCCTGTGGATGTACCTTCTTACCATTGTTGCGATTTCGAGGATAATCTATTGCCCTATGCCCCATGTCGCCACAACCATAACAAGCACCGGTATTCCTTAAGCATGGGCCACCATAACCATTAGCACACTTTAGCCACACATTAATAGGACCCACATCACCAACACCTTGGTTCCTTGGAATTTCGCAAACCTCATATATGGAGCATGAGAAGACCCTTTGCCTTGATAAAATCGGCCATCCTTTCAGCTTTGGAACTTACCCTCAAAACGGGCCCTTTTGGACTCATGACCCCTTCTCTTCCTCAATTTCTCCTTTTACATTTGTTCGGCATAGGTCATCAAATGTAGAAAGTCCATGTCACTAATCAATAGGGCGACCGACGCTCCTCACTAACCAGTCGGAAACACCCATCACAAATTTGTTCATCCTAGATCTTGAGTCGGCCACCAAATGTGGAGTATATTTTGAAAGTTGGTTGAACCAGTCGGAAACACCCATCACAAATTTGTTCATCCTCACACTCATAGACCCTTGTCTTAAATTCATAAAGTCCACCAACTTACCTTCCCTAAGTTCAAGGGGGAAGAAATAATTAAGGACGACCACTTTGAACTCCTCCCAAAGCACCACATAGTTGACTCTCTTCTCTTCCTTCCATTTGATTGTGCCATATTTGTGCTACCCCCTTGAGTTGGTAGGCCGCTAACTCCACCGTATCCTCCGACGTCAGAACTATTATAGCCAAAATCTTATAGACCTCATCAATGAACTTATGAGGGTCCTCACTAACCTTTGACCCATAGAATTCTGGGGGATTCATTCTTATGAAGTCTATCACCTAAGATGCTGGTGTAGGAGCATAAGGGGCTTGGGCCCCTTGGTTGGCTTGATTAGCCATAACTTGTGTAAGTGAAATGAGAGCATCCCGAAGCTCCCAATTAGCCGGTTGCTCCTCGGGTGTGTGGGCTCTTCTCCCTCTTGTGTTAGGCATGATCTAGCATAGCAAAGGACAATCTTTAGGGGCCAAAACCTTATTTCAACTTCTATGCATGACTTAGAGTAAGAAGAAGGGAAACATTTCCTAAATGCCTCATAGACTCTATCTCATAGCTGTGGTGCACAACAAAAACCATGTACAAGGATTTAATTGACATGGTGTATTAGACTCTAAGGATATAACAACCTAGTGCTCTGATACCTAGTTTTTCATGACCCAAGCCTAGGGCCTAAACGTGACACGACGCAAGGGGAACCCTAAAGGATCCCAAGCAAGCCTCTTAGAACATCATTACACATCTAAGGTAGTGGAAGCAAAAAAAAAACATCAAGAGATAATAAAGTGGGACAACCGGGGCTAAGGGAATACTTTCATATTATAGACATCAAGAACAAAAGAGTCAAGGCTCATAGCATAGATACATAACATGTCCAAGAACACCTCTACTACATAGATAGGAGCGAGGATCACGACAAACAACCGAGCTCATCCTCATAGTCAATACGTAAAAAAAGAAAGATAGTCTTAGTACATAGCAACAGATCAAAAGCAACGTCCTTGAAATAGAGGACTCACCAACAAGCTTGAGAGACAATTGTACTAGCCACGTGGAGGGGGAAAATGTTCAAGCGGTGCTCTAGTTCCTACATGGTGATATCATGTAGGCATTGTTAGTACGTTGAATGTACTAAGTATGTAGAATGCAATGCAACAATAGATAGACATCATAGGTAAAATACATAACAATACTCATTAGATAGCATTATAGCAAGATGGCATGTGTTAATGATGCTTGAAGTAAAGTCATGCTTATATAGAAAATAATACATATGTAGCAAGTGACATCAATATAGAATATCCAAGGCCTACCACCTCCTTGGAGAGGCGAATGAGGTATAAACCCCTCAAAATGGTTAATGAGGTACCAACCCCTCAATATGGTTACCCAGGCCTGCCACCCCCGATCTAGGGACCAAGGTAAAAATCCCTAAATGTGGTTAAATGAGGTACCGACCTCTCAATATGATTATACGGGCCTACTACCCCCATACTAGGCAATCAATGTACCAACCCCTCGATGTTGTTACCCGAGCCTACAACCCCCCAGCAAGGCTTGGTCAACTCACAACACTATATAGAGAATACCATATAACTACATTCATTTCATCATCATACAATCATTCAACTCATAAGACATACATTAGGCCTTCAATTCCTCAAGTAACCATAATCGAATATTTTATCAAATACTTGGCGGGTGTGTAGTGCTAGTGTAAAACCATGCAATTCAAGAGTGTTATACTAGAAAATCTAACATAAAACTCTCAATAGATACTTGGTAACACCCTCAAGCACTATACATCAAAATCCTTCATCAATTCTCACAATATATCTTAGATTCATAGCCCAAAATATAGTTAAACAGTCACAATTTCATAAACTCCAATATAGTGTGCAGTGAATTTTATAATTAATAAGACCCATGAGTTAATCAACTTTAAATCATGCAATTTTTAAGGGAAGGAAGCTTGGGCATCATGGGTGAAAGGAAACCATGAAAGAAACCCATATAACTTATCTTAGGAAATTAAGTTGATGAAAATTGGAGATGGAGTCTTGAGGCTTGAATGAGAACCTTGAAATCCGGATGAGTTATGAGACTTGACTTTAGGAGTAAAATATTTGTCCAAGGGTTTGAATGAGTATTGAGAAATGTTTTGAATGATATGAGGGTAAAATATGGATAAGTACAGGTGTTCTCATGCATGGGAATACTTAGGCCCAAGACTCGAAAGCCTTGGACTAGACTTGAAAAATGCCCAAAAATAACACTGTGGCACGCCCTTAGCGCATCTCGCTAGGGGCGCGAATGCACATTGGAAATCGCTTTTTCTTTTATTTTCAAATTTTGCTACGGTTTCTCTTAAATCGGGATTAGATCCATCTTCCACTCAATTTTACCCCTTGAACAAGAATATGATGTCAGATTTTTGATATCACACACGCATTTTGAGATATATGAAAATTATGATTTTAGACACCTTCTAAGCACATTTTTGGACACTTTTTGGATCATTTCACTAGTTTTTGGTAATATGTTGATGAAGACTGTCCCTTTCTTTATGTAGTATGATTGAGTGATGATTAATAAGACCACCCTCAAATGCTCTTTTTGATCTTCGTTATTCCATGAATAAATCAAAATATCATCAATGAATAGCACCACAAACATATAAGGTAAGGCTTGAACACCCTATTAATAAGGTCCATAAAGATAGTTGGTGAATTAGTTAAGCCAAAGATATCACAGCAAATTCAAAGTGTCCATACCTTGTTTGAAATGTTGTTTTGGAAATATGACATTCCCTCACCCTCAATTGATGATAGCTTGACCTCAAATCAATCTTAGAAAAGTTTATCCCTATGAAATTGATAAAATAGGTCATTGATCCTTGGGAGGGAATATTTGTTCTTGATAGTGACCTTGTTAAGTTGATGATAGTCTATACACATTCGGAGTGACTCATCCTTCTTCCTCACAAACAATACCGGAGCACCGCATGGGGACGTACTAGGTATATTGAATCCCTTCTATAGAAAATCCTTTAATTTCTCCTTCAATTCCTTCAAGTACACCGTGCCCATTCTATAAGGAGAGATTGATATAGGTTAGGTGTCGGGCAAATAAACACTTCAGGAAACACATTGGGGAGCAAATTAACTATAGGAACTGGCACAAAAGATGAACTTTCGGATGAAACATCTGTAACCCTTACAAAATGGTAGATACACCCCTTAGAATTCATTTTATGGGCTTTGGGATAGGAAACAAACCGACCATTACATGAAGAACTACCACCCTTCCACTCAAGAGTTGGCTCATTTTGACATTGAAACTTAGCAATATGGGTTTGATAATCTATGGAAGCATAAGAAGCATGCAACCAATCCTTCCCAAGTATAATATCAAAATTTCCCATAGGAAGTTCTACCAAATAACAAGGAATGACTTTATGCATAATGGATATGGGACAATCTCTACAAACCTTTTGTGTAGGAATGGATTCACCAACTTGAATACTATATTACAAGGATCAACAAGGGTTTCGGGGCATGCATGAAATTATTTGTAAGAATGGTGTGACAAAAGGAAAATTTTCTCCTGGATCTAAGAGTGCATAAGAATCCAAGTCACAAACTTTCAAAATACCAACACCTCATCTATGGCTTCTTCCACCTCTTGACGACCATGAAGGGCATAGAGCATAATGGCTCTCGGGTCTTCTCGTGCTTATCCACCTTGGCCTTAAGGCTTCCTATTTCAACTGTTAGAATCCTTTGCAATATAACTGGGCTTAGAATATGTGAAGAAAACATTAGGGCCAACTAGACATTCACCCTTGTGGAGTTTCCCATACTTTGCACACTTTGGATAAGCTTGTGCATCCATACCTCCTTGGGGCTTAGGGTTGGACCCCTTATCTTTGTTGAACTTAGGAGAAGGGGTGTTGGTTGACCCTTGATTTCCTTACTTGTGACAACCTTGGAATTGACCATGACCACCATCCCTTTTGGGGAAAAATCCGCCACCATCCATTCTAGCTCTCGTGGACTCCCTAGACTTCTGCCACAGTTTCTTATCCTTAATTTTTCTACATAGGTCATTAGGCAGGAGATATTCATTTCCTAGATAAGCATAGTCATTTTTCATTCCTTAGAGACCAAATCTAAGACATTAGATATGAATTTACTCATTCTAGCCCTTAAATCTAATACCACAAATGGAGCATACTTAGAGAGATTTGTGAATTTAAGAGAATACTGTGATGACCTGCCACTTGTTCATGAAAATAAGGGAAGAATCTAGAGCCAAGTAGAAAAAATTAGAGTGTTGGAGAGGTTTTCGGAAGAATCTACAATACTGCAGATAAAACTTGATGCTCCCGGAAGACTCTAGAATATTGTAGGAGAATCTTGGGAAGACTTGGAAAAGTGTAGAATTGTGTGGAGATGCCTTGTAGTATTTAGCTCTCTCTAGAGTTGTATGGAGGATTCTAGAGAGGGACTAAATTGTAAATAACTTAGGTACTCATAAGTAAACATTATTTGCACATAAGACCCTTACAAGTAGTATAAATAGAGGGTCCACTCAGCTGTACAAACCAACCAAGAAAGTGAAAGCAATCTTCCATGTGTTAAAGAATCCTTCTTTCTAAAACCTCTCTTGTCTTCTTAATCTAGCGTTCCCTTAGTGATCTAGTTGAAAAGACATACTTGTGCTTACAAGATTGTGAAAGATTCTTGAGTAAAATGTCAAGTGCCGCACAGAAGTCTTAGTGAAGTTCTATGTTTGTGGCAATACTCTATCACACTCATGTGCTCTTGCTTAAGGTTTATAAACTCTTGCACTTTCACCTCCCTCAGTTCCAATAGAAAGTACCTATCCAAAAGTATTGCTTTCAACTCTTCCCAACAAACTTAGCTTTCTTTCTCACCTCTTTATCCAACCCATTGGTCATACCAAACTTTCGCCACCCCTTTCAATTGATAGGCCACAAGCTTAGCCTTATCCTCCAACGGCACAACTGTGACTACTATAATTCTATAACTCTCATCAAGAAAATCAACCATGTCCTCATCAACTTGTGATCCATGAAACTCCCACAGGTTCATCCTCATGAAATCAGAAACACTTGTTGTTGGTTAGGTTCTTGAGGAGTAATACCAACATCTATATTAAATTCATTGGACAAATCTTGGGCCAACATTATGAAGGCATTTCTAAACTCCACATGAGAAACATTCTCCTCTTGTTGCTTAGGAGGGGCTTGATCTTCAACCTCACCCTTTGGCAAAGGAACTCTTCTTGGTGGAATTGTCTAGAAATAACAAAGAGGGCATCGTTAATAAGAGGAATAACCATATATCGATACCTCTAATGGCATGACATGAATCAGAATGAAGTGAAATATTTTTCTTGAAGTGCGTCATAGCCTCTTATTCATAGATATGGTGCACTTCAAACCCATGAGCAAGACTTTACTCAATGCAGCGTGTTAGATCTCTGAGGACCATTTCCAAATCTATAGCTCTAATACCAAGCTTGTCACAGCCAAAGCCTAGGGCTTAGACGTGACACAAAAAATAAGAAACACGAAGGCAACCCAAATAAGCCTCTTACCATATCTTTTGCACATCTTTGGTTGCAGAATAATAAACAAGCATTTAATAAATAATTATAAAGGATTTGCATGAATCACATAGAAAATTATGTCTAAGAGGAGGGTAAGTATGACTCAACCTATAGGGAAGTAGGGTCTTAGGACATTCATTATCATTTTATCAATATCAACCACACCATATGACATCACATAAGAGGGATAGGGGCTAAAAGAGAAGTCTCCATAACATATCAATATCTCATAGAGAATTCATAGCATAACATAGTATGATATCCGATAACACCTCTAAGAATGAATAGGACAAGGTTCCAGACATGTCCAAGGCTCACCCTCAACATAGAAAGTAAAGTACTGGTGTCTCAATATAAGAACGATAGAGATAGGATATTGTTCCTGAAATAAAGGACTCACCACATTTGAGCTATCCCTGTGGAGAGTGATGAATAGGAGCTCTGATCCCTACATGGTTAGATCATGTAGGAAAAAAATATGCATTAGTACTTAAAATGTACTAGTGTGTTATAGTAGCTTCATAACAAGATGCATAATCATATGCAATAGAATATAATCTCAATATATATGTCATGTATAAGAATGTTGTGATAAAATCATTTATGAGAGGTAAACATAACATAATATGCTATCATCATACATATGTGGGAGGTAGACCATAACCGACATCTAAGACAAAGCGAGTCACTACTTGGAATCCAACATAACCTCCTACATTGGCTCGGGGAGACTTCTTGCTAGGTAGAACGCCATCCTCATGGCATATGCATCATAAAATCACAAAGGGGGATTATATGGATCCACTAGCCTAGCCTACAAGAGCTCCTATGGTGGCACATATTTAATGAGAAAGGGGTCATTATTAGGTTGAGGCTCCACCTCCTAATCTCATTTGATGCTAAGTCATTCCTATGAAATACATTTGAAAACATGTGCATAATCATAATCATTGATAATCTTTAGAAGAATAATTTCACCATATATCTACAGAGTAGTTCATCTAAACATGTATCCAATATGGGATCCATCTTTAGTTAGAACGTCCTTTCACCATCATCACCATTCATATAAATTAGGGTCTTAGGTCAGCTAATCATTGTTCATAAACATTAGGGTCTTAAGTCATGCTCATAATTAGAAATTATTCATCATTAGAAAACTTTGATGTAATAATTGGGTGACATCATGCATATAACTTTAAGTCAAGTAACTCAAAAGGACTATGCATGAACATAGTGAAATTCATCAATTTAAATCATTCTTAAAACAATCCACCAAAATCATATATATCATCTTTGAATTTTAGACATGGGTTTATGCAAAAGTTATTGATTTCATCTCATAAAGTTATTGATTTCATCATAACATCATAATATCATCACTTTCATAGCTTGAATTTCATATGACATATCATAGAAGAAAACCCTTAAAATCAATATATGCAATTTTATGCAATATATGTAATTCCAACATAATTCATGATTAATAAGATAATTAGGAAGAGCCCATAAGAAATCATCATTAAAACTTGATGGAATTTGTAAAATTACGTTTGGGACTCCAAGGGTGGAAGAACCCATAGATAAAAAGATCTACATACTTTTATACCATGAAACTTGAAAAGATATCTTGAGAACTTTAACAATCCCTTTTGGAAGCTTTGTCTTTAGTTGAGGGAGCTTGATCTCCAAAAAAATTGAAATGATTTGGCAAAGACTTTTAAAGAGAAGTTTGAGAGGATCTAAAAATGTTTAGAGAGAGGATTATGTCCAAAAATAAGAGAATTTGTATCCATTTACGTATATAAAAATGTTGGGATAGGTCCAATCTAACTTACATGGCAAGAAATGAAACTCGGAAAAATTTGTGCTATGAGGGAATAGGGGCATGACGCGGACTTGTCACACCTTTCTAGTTTGCGCAATATCACCCAAAAAATTATTTTTCAATACTAGTGACCTAAAAATAGAAGGTAACCCTTTTCCTATATAATTTTCTTCGGAAAAAAGAATACAAAATTGGATTGCAAAATAATACATGATTTTTGAGATATTCAAGAAATACATCATAGGATATTTCCAAGACATGCTGGGAGGTGTTACAGTTTCTTCCCCTTGGTGAACATTCATCTTGAATGTTGTAAATCTATGCTTGAGAGGAATCACAAGATTCTTTTTAGACCTAACATAAATGTATCGATACAATGTAAACATCTTTTTCATAAAAGCTCAAACTTATGAATAAAAATGCTATTAAAACATGATACCATTAGTATAAATGTATGCAAGTTGACTCTTAGGGATGAATTACACAACTTAACATCTTGAACATGATTGTCTTATTATCTTAGGCTTAAGTAGAGTAGAAAAGATAGGGGTATCATTCACCATTTTTGCTTCCACTTCCCAAGTCATACTCTCGACTTATTGGTTCCTCCAAAGGACATTAACGGATGCTACTTCTTTGTTCCTCAATCTCTTTAACTGTCTATCTAGTATCTCCACCGGAACTTTTTCATAAGTCAAATGCTCCTCAATATTAATATTTTCCAATGGAACTATGCAATTCAGATCTCCAATGAGCTTCCTCAATATTGACACATGGAAAATCGAATTAATTGTGTTCATCTCCAATGGCAAATCAAGCTCATATTCCACTTTACCAATCCTTCCAACAATCTTATAAGGCCCCACACACCTAGGGATCACCTTTTCTTTCTTACCCAATCGAACCACACCTTTCATATGTGACACTTTTAGGTAAACCCAATCATCAATTTAAAGTCAAAGTCCCTAGTCCTCGCATTGGAGTAGGGATTTTGTCTACTTTTGGCATTCTTCAATCATTCCTTCATGAGTCAAACTTTCTCCTTAGTATCCATAACAAAAACCAGTCCAATCAAAGAAATCTCCTCAACTTCAAACCTTCCACCATTGACCTACATTTTTTACCATCTAGTGCCTTAACTGGTGCCATCTCAACACTTGAATGATAATTATTGTTGTAGGCAAACTTGATGAGGAGTAGATGATCATTCCAACTTTCTTTAAATTCCAAGACATAAGCCCTCAACATGTCTTCCAATGTTTGAATGGTTCTTTCGGCTTGTCCATTAGTTTGGGGATGGAATGCGATACTTAACTTCACCTTTGTACCAGGACCTCTTTGAAATGACCTTCAAAGGTTAAAGGCAAATTAAGTACCATGATCTGAAATAATAGACAATAGAATCCCACGCAACCTCACCAACTCTTAGGGATATAACTTAGCATAATCCTCACACCAAAAGTTGTCTTAACCAGTAAGAAATAAGCCAATTTCATCATCTGATCCTCTATTACCCATATAGAATCAAAGTGCCTCTTAGTATTAGGCAGCCCAACTACAACATTCATATTAATCTCTTTCTACTTCCAAGTAGGAATCTCAATATTTTGATCCAAACCACCCAGTCTTTGGTGTTCCACTTTAACTTGTTGACAATTGGAGCATTCCGCCACAAATTTCGCACTGTCATTCTTTATTCCGTTACACCAATACACTTTGCTAAAAGCTCTATACATTTTACTGGAATTGGGATGAATAGAATAGGAAGAATGTGAGCTTCTTGCAATATCAAATTTCTCAACCCATGTACATCCGGCACACATAATCTCCCTTGATAATGAAGCACACCATCTCCCCCTTATGAGAAGACCTCTATATTTCATTCCTTCACCAAGGTATTCAATTCCAACAAGGAGCGACCAAGATCTTATTTAGATATAACATCTTCAATCAATGATGATTTGGAGCCATTAACCACCATGACACCATCATTCTAGGCTTTGTTCAATTTTATCCCCAATCGAGCCAATATATGAACTTCCTTTTCTAGTTCCTTCATCCAATCATTTTCAAGTTGTGACACACTTCCCATGGACCTTCTACTAAGTGCATCAGCTACAACATTAATCTTACCCAGGTGATACTTTTTGCTCATGTTATAATCTTTGAGATGTTCCAATCACCTCCTTTACCTTAAATTGAGATCACTTTATGTAAACATATGTCGGAGATTCTTGGGTTTGGTGGACACATAAACATGGACCCCAAATAAATAATGATGCCAAATATTCATTACAAACATCCAGCCCACTAATTTAAGATCATGTGTTGGGTAATTCTTTACATAAACCTTTATTTGTCTTGAGATATAAGCAATCACCTTATTGTTTTGCATCAACACACAACCCAAACCAATTCTTAAGGCATCAAAATAAACAACAAACCTATCGGTACCCTATGGCAAAGTCAAAATTAGAGCCGAAGTTAACTTATCTTTCAAAGTTTGGAAGCTCTGCTCATATTTATCTTTCCACACAAATTTCACTTTCATTTGGGTCAACTTAGTTAATGGAGATGAAATAGAATAGAACTCTTCAACAAATCTTCTATAATAACTCGCTAGGCCTAAGAAACTCCTGATACCTATAGGAGTCAATGGCTGAAGCCAATATGTCACCTATCTGTCTTTTTGGGCTCAACTTTTATCCCGTCACGGGATATAATACTCCCACGAAAATCAACCCCTTTCAACCAAAATTCACACTTGTTAAACTTGGCAAACAACTTCTCATCACTCAAGGTTTTCAAGACCACCCTCACATGCTTCTTGTGACCTTCTTCATCTGAATAAACCAAAATATCATCAATTAATACCACCACAAAAAATCAAGGTAGGGCTTGAACAGCTTATTCATAAGGTCCATAAAGATAGCTAGTGCCTTAGTTAACCCAAAGGACATGACCACAAATTCAAAGTATCCACAACTTGTTAAAAATGTCATTTTGGAAATATCATATTCCCTTACCCTTAATTGATGATATCCAAATCATAAATCAATCTTGGAAAAGTGCTTAGCCTCTTGCAATCGATCAAATAGGTCACAATCCTTTGAAGGGGATATTTGTTCTTGACCTTGTTGAGTTGACAATAGTCTATACATATTTGGAGTGACCCATCATTCTTTCTAACAAACAATACTAGAGCACCCCATGAGGACCTACTAGGTTCAGTGAATCCCTTCTCTAGAAAATCTTTTAATTTCTCCTTCAATTCCTTCAGCTCCACTGGGCCATTCTAAAATGAAGGATTGATATAGTTTAAGTGTCAGGCAAAATATCTATGCTAATATCTATCTCCCTTTTGGGAGAGACACTAGGAAACACTTCGAGAAACACATTGGGGAACTCATTGACTAAATGAACTGACTCAAGAGATGAACTTTCAGATGAAATACCTCTAACCTTACCAAATGGTAGATACACCCCTTAAAAATTATTTTACAAGCTTTGAGATAGGAAAGTAACCGACCTTTACATGAAGAACTACCACTCTTCCCCTCAAGAGTATGCTCATATGGAAATTGAAAGTTAGCATTATGGGTTCAAAAATCTATGAAAGCGTAAGAAACATGCAACTAATCCATCCCAAGTATAATATTAAAATCTACCATATAAAGTTTTATCAAACCACAAGGAATGACTTTATGCACAATGGACCCAAGACAATCTTTGTAAACTATTTGTGCAAGAATGGACTCACCAGCTAGAGTACTATATTTATAATGCTAAAAAAGGGTTTAGGACATGCATGAAATCTAATTGCAACAAATAGTATGATAAAAGACAAATAAATTCTTGTATGTAAGAGTGCATATGCATCAAACTCACAAACTTTCAACAAACCGGTAACCACATCCAGGGCTTCTTCCACCTCTTGACAACCATGAAGAGCATAGAACCTGCTGGCTCTTAGGGCTCCTCGTGCTTTTCTACCTTGGCCTTGAGGCTTTGCATTCCTACTCTTACAATCCTTCACACATGGCTGGTATTAGCACATGTGAAGCAAACGTTGGAGCCGATTAGACATTCACCCTTATGGAGCTTCCCACACTTTGGACAAGCTTGTGCATCCATACCATGTTGGGGCTTTGGGTTTGATCACTTATCTTTGTTGAACATAGAAGGAGGAGTTTTGGTTGACCTTTGATTCCCTTGTTTGTGACAACTTTAGAATTTACCATGGCTAGCACCCTCTTTGTGAAAGAATCCACCACCATCCTAAAACGACCCAAAAAGTGTCCAAAAATGTGCCTCGGAAGTGCTTAGAATTTGTACTTTCCATACATCTCAAAGTATATGCGTGATATTGAAAATTTGACTTTGTATTCTTATTCAGGGGATCAAAAGTAGGGAGAAAAAGGTCTAACACTGATTTTAGAGGGAACAAATCGCAATTTCAAATTTCAAAATGACGAATTCTAGTAGCTACTGTGCGCCCTCCACGCAACATGCATCAATGTTAAAAAGGGAGCAAGCAAGAGCAGCCTCTGGTAATGCAATCTAAATTTTCTAACTTCGGTCCAAGACTTTATCTCATGGGCCTAAGTGTTCCCACATATGAAAATACCTATACTTAGCCATTTTCACCTTATATCATTCTAAACATTTCCTAATATTCATTCAAATACTTAGTTAAATATTTTACTCTCAAACTCAAGGCTCAAAACCCTTTCCGGATCTTAAGGATTGCACTCAAGCTTCAAGTCTCCATCAATCTTCATCAAATTCATCTGCAAAGCTAAGGCATGTGGGTGTTAGTCATTGGGTCCTTCCATCCATGGTACCCTAACCTCCTTTTTACTCAATTTGCATGATTTAAAGTTGATTTTACAAATAGGTTTACTAGTATGAACATGTCTATGAACTGTGTTAAAGCTTTGTAAAATTGTGACTGTTTTCTATGTTTTGAGCTATAAATCTTGGACTATTATAAGATTAGTTGAGAATTCTTGATGTATATTGCTTGAGGGCATCGCAAGATTTTGATTGGTGGTTTTACAATGGTTTTACTTGCATGATCTCACCTCTATATTTCATGGTTTTATACTAGCATTACACAGCCACCAAGTGTTTGATGAAATGACCGGTTATGATTCCTTGAGGAATTGAAGGTCTAATGCATGTCTTATGAATTGAATGACTTTATGGTGATGTTAGAAATGTTTACATAAGTTGTTTCATGAGAAAGTACCTATGGAGTTGTAAGTAGATTGTTGGGTTCTTATGTTTATTATATTCTTGGAAAAAAGAAGGAGTTCTTTCTTGATGATTTAAATGTAATGGTTCGATGAGCTAGTTCTATGGAATGCTTAATCCAAAAGGGGATGGGCTCCAGTAAGGAAGGCCACTTAGTCCAAAAAGGGACGGGCTCCCATAAGGAAAGCCACTTAATCCAAAAAGGGATGGACTCCCGTAAGCAAGGCCACTCAATCCGAAAGGGAATGGGCTCCCGTAAGGAAAGTCACTTACTTCGAAAGGGGACAGGCTCCCATAAGGAAGGCCTCTTAATCCGAAAGTGGATGGACTCCCATAAGGAAGGTCACTTAATCCGAAAGAGAATGGGCTCCCATAAGGAAGGTCACTAATCCAAAAGGGGACTGGCTCCCATAATGAAGGCTTTTTATACGAAAGGGGACGACCTCCCATAAGGAAGGTCTCTTAATCCTAAAGTGGAAGGGCTCCCGTAAGGAAGGTAACTTAATCCAAAAGGGGACGGGCTCCCATTAGGAAGGTTGTTTCTCCAAAAGGTCTTAGGATATGTCAATTCAGGGTTCTTTCCACATACATAATTGAGGGTTCTTTCCACACTTATACATTATGATCTATGTTAGATGAATAATTTGCAAAGCATGATTTACTTAAGAGTTAGTCATACATGCCATATTGATATTATGCTATCTATTATTCTTAATTATGCATTTCGATTATGATGCCTATCTCTTGTTGTATTGCATCCTACATACTTAGTGCGTTCAAACATACTAACACATACTCTATGCCTATATGATGCCACCATGTAGGAACCAGTGTACCGATTGGTGATCCACCTCCACGTGGCTAGTATGACTTCTATCAAGCTTGTTGGTGAGTCTTTCATTCCAGGGACATTACTTATGCTCTATTGCTATATATTAAGACTTTCTCTCTTTGACTTATGTATTGATTATGAGGGTGAGCCCAGTTGTTTTGTCTTATCCCCTGCTCCTAACTATATAGTGGAGGTGTTGTTGGATATGTTATGTATCTATGTTATTAATTTGACTCTATTGACCCTCGTTATTTATGATATGGAAAGTGTATCCTTAGCCCCTATTTCCCTTTGTGTATATTTATCTCGTATTGTCCTTATAATTGCTTCTACGACCAAGGAAGTGTAATGATATGCTTTGAGGCTTGTTTGGGATTCCTTCAGCTCCCCATTTGCCGGTCACGCCTAGGCCTTAGGCTTGGGTCATGAAAAAGATGGTATCGGAGTACTAGGTTGTTAGACCTTCGGAGTCCAAAACACCGCATCTATTAGAGTCTTATTCATAGTTGTGTTAGGCACCAAAACTATCAGAATGAGGCAATAAGATGTTTTAGGAAATGTTTCCATGATAGTTGATCATGCCTAACCCAAGAGGAGGAAGAGCCCGCGCTCCCGAGGGATAACCGACTAATAGAGTGCTTCGGGATGCTCTCAATTCGCTTGCTCAACTTGTCGCCAATCTAAGTCAACCAAGGGGATCAAGCCCCTCATTCCCCTGCACTAGCTTTTCGAATGAGAGAATTCATGAGAATGAGCCCACCCGATTTTATGGGTCAAGAGTGGATGAAGATCAATAAGAGTTGATTGACCAGACTTATAATGTGTTGGCCTTCATGGGTGTTAGATCGGAAGATAAGGCGAAGTTGGTGGCCTACCAACTCAAAGGAGTAGCACAAACATGGTACAATTAATGGAAGGGCGAAAAGAGAGTCATTGTTGTGGTTATATGGGAAAAGTTCAAGGTGGCCTTTCTTAATCGGTTCTTTCCTTTTGAAATTAGGGAAGCCATATTGGTAGAATTCATGAATTTGAGACAAGGGTCAATGAGTGTGAGAGAGTATGCCCTCAAGTTCAACCAACTCTGTAACTATGCTCCTCACTTGGCTGCTGACCAAAAGGCTAGGATGAACAAGTTCATGACAGATGTCTCCGACTTGGTAAATGAAGAATGTTGGTACACTATGTTGATTAATGATATGTATTTGTACCGCTTGATGACATATGATGAGCAATTGGAAGGGGAAAAGTTCAGGGAGAGGACGAGCAGAGAGGCTAAGAGGGCACGTATTGATGCTAAGTTCTAATCTCTCAAGTATGGTTGGTTCTATCAAAGCCAAGGGTCTTCAAATGCTCCTAAGGGAAGGATTGCTAGTGATAACCTAAGATGCCAAGGTGGTAATAGTGGAGGGCCTAAGCCCAAGCTCCCAACGTGTAGGAAAAAACATGGAAGCTCATCTTAGAAGAACTCTAGTGGTTGTATTGGATGTGGTGATAGGGTCACTGGGTTATTGTTTTCTTCCATTCTCAAACCGAAGGTTGAGAGGGTCGCCCTCAAGGACAAGGGGATGCTCCAAGGCATAATCAATTTTTATGCTTTTCAAAGAGAGAGAAGGGGAAGAGGTTTTTGATGATGTTACCGGTATGTTAAAGGCTTTTCTTGATATTATTATGCGTGCTTTGATGGTTCCGGGGGGGGGTACTTTCCTTTCATTGTTCTTTTTTGTTGCTAGTCGAGTATGCTTATGTGAGTCTATTATTCCTATATGGTTTTAGGGATTGTTATGTTCTTACTGCATAGGGTGCTTGTAATTTGGTTCTGCTTAGTTTATGAATGGGAGGTCTTGAGATGATTTGGCCACTTGCTTGTGGTGTTTCCAATGAGTGTGGAACTCATAAGGTTGTAATATGATGGTGTTGGGTAATCGAATTGTTTGTACAATTACAATGGGATAGTTACTTCTCTAAACTTGATCTTTGTTCGAATTTAGTCTCTAAGTGAGGATGAGGGTAGGTCATATTCCTAAATGTCTTTCCGGACTAGGGTTGAGCGTCTGAGTATTGTTGGAGTTATTTGGTTGTCTTGCACCGGCTATGTTTAGGAGTTCCATGAATAGGGTCTTTGAACCCTACCTTGACATATGCTGTGGTGGTCTCTAGAGGTAGTACATTGATATATTTAGTGCTTGCTAATTATTTGTGGGTAGTGTTGCAAGTCTTGGATGATGAGGAGATTGTTTACTAATCTTTGTAGGTGTGAATGGAGGATAACAAGAAGGTAGTTAGAATTCTTTAAGGGTCATGACATGGGTGTGCATCATTTGGCCCCGGTAAGTTTAATATTGTGGTTGATGCTCTAACTAGCGTAGCATATCTTGACGATGGTGATAAAGAGGTGACTGGAGAGGTCTATTATTTGGCTAGATTGGGGGATTAGATAGGAGGAAGTTGAGCATGGTGGTGTAGTATCCTTTATGGTTCCAAATCTTCTTGGCTTGAAGAGGTCTAGGTCAAGCAAGGCCTTGATTCCATCTTGTTAGGGTTGGAAGTTTTGGGTGAAGAGATGGTCAGGTTGAGGTTGTCTACCAAGGGGGAGATAGTGGTTCATGGTGCCGAGTGGACTTGATGGGTTTAAGGTTGACAATTGAGTTTAGGATTGTGAGTCCTTGTAGAATGTAAAGAGAGGTTGGTAAGGTTGCATAAGTTTGGGGATTGCCTATTGTAGGGGTATGGTGTGTCCGATTTGTCATGCTTCTAGGTTGAGGGGATATGTTGGGGACTCTAGTGCTATAGAACTCTTTGAAGTTGTGGGGGTGGTGGAGGATAAGTTGGCTTAGAAGGTGGTCCTGGTTGAGGTGTTGGATGGATGAGTGGAGAAGTTGATTGATGAGGATGTAATGTTCGTCAAGGCCATTTGGAAGAGTCGTCTATTCGTATGTGTTTCTTAGGGAGCTTGTGCGGGCATGGAGAAGAAATATTTGTATTTCTTTCATTCTATTTTTAGCTTATGATGACATGTCAAGTCCTTTTTATGATTCTAAGTCTTATTTTTCATCCCCTATGTCATTCATATGCATTCATGTTTAAGTTGGTAAATTTATGATGATTTTATGCTTATGTTGGGATTTTTAAAATGGTGTTTTAAAGGCAATTTAGCATTCTTGTTATGGCTGATTTGTTCATGATTACTCATGTCATATACGTTTCTTTTACATTCAGGGATGAATGTTCCCAAGGGAGAGATATTGAAACGACCCAAAAAGTGTCCGAAACTGTGGCTCGAAAGTGCCCACGAATTTGTAATTTCCATATATCTCAAAATCCGTGAGTGATATCAAAAATCCAACTTCATATACATGTTCAGGTGGTCAAAATTAGGAGGAAAAAAGGTCTAACCCTGGTTTTAGAGAGAATGAATCACAATTTCAAATTTCAAAATGACGAATTCCAGTAGCTACTGTGTGCCCTCCATGCAACGCGCAACAATGTTAAAATAGGGGTTGTTTTCTTACTTCAGTCCAAGACTTTAAGTCTTGGGACTAAGTGTTCCCACATGTTAAAATACCTATATTTAACCATTTTCACCCTCATATCATTCTAAACATTTCTTAATATTCATTCAAACACTTTTCGGATCTTAAGGATTGCACTCAAGCTTCAAGTCTCCATAAATCTTCATCTTATTCATCTAAAAAGCTAAGCTATGCGAGTTTTACGATTGGTTCCTTTCACCCATGGTTCCCTAACCTCCTTTTTACTCAATTTGCATGATTTAAAGTTGGTTTTAAGAATAGGTTTACTAGTATGAACATATCTATGAACTATGTTAAAGCTATGTAAAGTTTTGACTGTTTTCTATGTTTTGACCTATGAATCTTGGATCTATTGTAAGATTAGTTGAAAGGTCTTGATGTATATTCCTTGAGGATGTTGTAAGATATTGATTGATGAATGGTTTTACTTGCATCATTTCACCTCTATATTACATGATTTTAGACTAGCATTACACACCCGCCAAGTGTTTGATGAAATGACTGGTTAAGATTCCTTGAGGAATTGAAGGTCCAATGCATGTCTTATGCGTTGAACGACTTTATGGCGATAATAGAAATGTTTACCTAAGTTGTTTCATGAGAAAGTACCTATGGTGTTTTCAAGTAGATTGTTGGGTTCTTATGTTTGTTGTATTCTTGGTAAAAATGAGGAGTTCTTATGGAATGCATAATCTGAAAGGAGACGAGCTCCCGTAAGGAAGCCACTTAATCTGAAAAGGGACGAGCTCTCATAAAGAAGGCCACTTAATCCCGAAAGTGATGTGCACCTATAAAGAAAGAACACTCAATCCGAAAAGGGATGGGCTTCTATAAGGAAGGTCACTTAATCCGAAAGGGGATGGGCTCCTGTAAGGAAGCTCACTTAATTCAAAATGGAACCGGATCCCGTAACAAAGGTCACTAATCTGAAAGGGGATGGGCTCCCATAATGAATGACTCTTCATACAAAAGGTGATGGGCTCCAACAAGGAAGGTCACTTAATCTGCAAGGGGACGGGCTTCTGTAAAGAAGGTCACTTAGTCCTAAAGGGGATGGGCTCCCGTAAGGAAGGTTGCTTCTCCAAAAAGGTCTTAGGTTATGTCGGTTAAGGGTTCTTTCCACACTTATACATGATTGAGGGTTCTTTCCACACTTATACATTATGATCTATGTAAGATGAATGATTTGCAAAGCATGATTTACTTAAGAGTTGGTCATACATGCCATATTGATATTATGTTATCTATTGCTCTTAATTATGCGTTTTGATTATGATGTCTATGTCTTGTTGTATTGCATCCTACATACTTAGTAGATTCAAACGTACTAACGTATACTCTATGCCTACATGATGTCACCATGTGGGAACCGGTGTATCAATTAATCATCCTCCTCCACATGGCTAGTATGACTTCTATCAAGCTTGTTGGTAAGTCCTCCATTCCTCGGACATTACTTATTCTCTATTGCTATGCATTAAGACTTTCTCTCTTTGACTAATGTATTGACTATGAGAGTGAGCCCGATTGCTTTGTCTTGGACCCTGTTCTTATCTATGTAGTAGAGGTGTTGTTAGATATGTTATGTATCTATGTTATGAGTTTGACTCTATTGACCCTCAATGTTTATGATATGGAAAGTGTATCCTTAGCCACAATTTGCACTTGTTTACATTTATCTGGTATTTTTATTTTAATTACTTCCGTGACCAAGGATGTGTATGATATGCTATGAGGATTATTTGGGATTCCTTCGGGTTTCCCATTCGCAGGTGACCCCTAGGCCCTAGGTTTGGGTCCTGACAAAGATAGTATCAGAGCACTAAGTTGTTAAATCCTCGAAGTCTAGTACACCACATCGATTAGAGTCTTACTCATGGTTGTGTTGTGCACGACAACTATGAGTAGTAGGCAATGAGAAGGTTTAGGAAATGTTTCCCTTCTTCATGTTCTAAGTCATGCTGTAGAGTTGAGGTAAATTTTTCCTCTCTAACAATTGTTCTTTTCCATGCTAGTTAATCATGCCTAACCCAAGAGGAGGAAGAGTCTACGCTCCCGAGGGACATCCGACTAATGGAGAGCTTCGGGACACTCTCACTTTTCTTGCTCAATTTGTCACAATTAAGTTAACCAAGGGGACCTAGCCCCTTAACCCCCTACACCAGTTTCTCGAGTGAGAGTCTTCATGAGAATGATCCCACCCAAGTTTTATGGATCAAGAGTAGATGAAGATCCACAAGAGTTTATTGACGAGACTTATAAGGTGTTGGCTATCATTGGTGGTAGATCGGAAGATAAGGCAGAGTTGGAGGCCTACCAAATCAAAGCATTAGCACAAACATGGTACAATCAAAGGAAGAGGGAAAAACAAGTTAATAATGTGGTTCTATAGGAAGAGCTTAAGGTGGGCTTTCATAATCAGTTCTTTCCTCTTGAGCATAGGGAAGCCAAATTGGTAGAATTCATGAATTTGAGACAAGGCTCAATGAGTGTGAGGTAGTACGCCCTCAAGTTCAACCAACTCTCTAAGTATGCTCCTTAGTTGGTTGTTGACCCAAGGGTTAGGATGACCAAGATCGTGATGGGTGTCTCCGACTTAGTGAATAAAGAATGTCAGTCTGCTATGCTGATTAATGATATGGATTTGTCTCTCTTGATGACATATGCCGAGCAATTGGAAGGAAAAAGTTGAGGAATAGGAGTAGAGGGGCTAAGAGGACCCTTGTTGATGGTAAGTTCCAATGTCTCAAGAATGGCCAGTTCTATCAAATCCAAGGATCTTCAAATGCTCCAAAGGGAAGGATTGCTAATTATAACCTAAGACACCAAGGTGGTAATAGTGGATGCCCCAAGCCCAAGCTCCTAACTTGTAGGAAAAATCATGGTGGCCAATGTTGGAGGAACTCTAGTTCTTGTATTGGATGTGGTGAGAGGGTCACCGGGTTATTGATTACCCCCATGCTCAAACCGAAGGTTGAGATGGTAGCCCTCAAGGCCAAGGGGATGCTCCAAGAAGTAATCAGTTTTATGCTCTTCAAGAAGGCAAGAAGGGGAAGAGGTGCCTGATGATATTACCGGTATGTTAAAGGCTTTTCGTGAAATTATTTTGCACTCTTTGATGGTTTCGGGGGTTACTTTCCTTTCATTGTTCCTTTTTGTTGCTAGTAAAGTATGGTTATGTGAGTCTATTGGCTAGAAGGGTTTAGGAATTGGTGTGTTCTTATTGCATAGGATCTTGTATTGTAATTTTGGTTGGGCTTAGTTTGTGAATGGGAGGTCTTGAGATGATTTGGCTACTTGCTTGTGATGTTTCTAATGAGTGTGGAACCCGTAAGGTTGTGATATGATAGTGTTGGGTGGTCAAATTGTTTGTGCAACTTCAATTGGATAGTTACTTCTCTAAGCTTAGTCTTTGTTCAGATTATCTCTAAGTGAGTATGAGGGTAGGTAATATTCCTAAGTACTTTCTATGATTCTAACTCTTATGTTTCATTCCCTGTGTCATTCATATGCATTCATGTTTAAGTTAGCAAATTTATAATGATTTTATGCTTTTGTTGGGATTTTTAAAATGGTGTTTTAAAGGTAATATTGCATTCTTGTTGGGGCTGATTTATTCATGATTACTCTTTTCATGTACATTTCTTTTACATTCAGGGACGAATGTTCCCAAGGGGGAGATATTGAAACAACCCAAAATTTGCTCAAAAATGTGCCTCGAAAGTGCCCGAAATTTGTAATTTCCATATATCTCAAAATCCGTGCGTGATATCAAAAATCTGACTTCATATTCTTATTCAAGGGGTCACAATTAGGGTGCAAAGGATCTAACCCCAATTTTAGAGTGAACGAATCACAATTTTAAATTTTAAAATGACGAATTATAGCAGCTACTATGCACCCTCCACGAGAAGCGCAAACAGTGTTAAAATGGGTTATGATTCCTTGAGGAATTGAAGGTCCAATGCATGTCTTACTAGTTTAATGACTTTATGGTGATGATAGAAATGTTTACATAAGTTGTTTCATGAGTAAGTACCAATAGTGTTGCAAGTATATTGTTGGGCTCTTATGTTTGTTGTATTCTTGGGAAAAATGAGGAGTTCTTTCTTGATGATTCAAATATAATGGTTCAATGAGCTAGTTATATGTAATACTTAATCCAAAAGGGGATGGGCTCCTATAAGGAAGGCCACTTAATGGGCTCCTGTAAGGAAAGCCACTTAATTTGAAAAGAGATGATTTCACATAAGGAAAGCCACTCAAGCCGAAAAGGATCGGGCTCCCTTAAGGAATGTCACCTAATCTGCAAGATGATGGTCTCTCGTAAGAAAGGGCTCTTAATCTAAAAGAGGACGGGCTCCCGTAAGGAAGGTCACTGAATCTGAAAGGAGATGAGCTCCCGTAAAGAAGGTCTCTTAATCCGAAAAGGGTCAGGTTCCCATAATGAAAGGTTCTTAATCCGAATGGGGATGGGCTCCCGTAGGGAAGGTCACTTAATCCAAAAGGGGACGGGATCCCGTAAGTAAGGTCACTTAATCGGAAAGGGGATGGGCTCCCATAAGGAAGGTTGCTTCGTCGATTCAGGGTTCTTTCCACACTTATACATGATTGAGGGTTCTTTCCACACTTATATATTATGATCTGTGTAAGATGAATGACTTGCAAAGAATGATTTACTTAAGAGTTGGTCATACATGCCATATTGATATTATGTTATCTATTGCTCTTGATTATGCATTTCGATTATGATGTATATCTCTTGTTGCATTGTATCCTACATACTTAGTACATTCAAACATACTAGTGCATACTTTATGCTTACATGATGTCACCATGTATGACCTGGTGTACTGATTGATCATCCTCCTCTGCTTGGCTCGTATGACTTCTATCAAGCTTGTTGGTAAGTCCTCCATTCTAGGGACATTACTTATGCTCTATTTCTATATATTAAGACACTTTCTCTCTTTGACTTATGTATTGATTATGAGGGTGAGCTCGGTTGCTTTGTATTGGCCCCCGCTCTTATCTATATAGTAGAGGTTTTGTTGGACATATTATGTATCTATGTTATGAGTTTGACTCTATTAACCCTTGATGTTTATGATATGGAAAGTGTAATGATCTTGAGCCGCCATCCAAGCGCGAATACCAGTGTAACCTTAGCCCCAATTTCCCCTTGTGCACATTTACCTTGTATTGTCCTTTTAATTTCTTCCACGACCAAGGATCTGTAATGATATGTTATGAGGCTTATTTGGAGTTCATTCGGGTTCCCCATTCACCGATCACTCCTAGGTCCTAGGCTTGGGTCGTGACACATCCATTTTAGCTCTCTTTGACTCCCTAGATTTTTCCTCAATTTCTTATACTCAATTAATTCTGCATAGGTCATTAGGTGGGGGATGTCCATTTTTTTAATGAGCATATCTGATCTACATTCCTTAGAGACCAATTTCTAGACACCGAACATGAATTTACTCATTCGAGCCCATGGATTTGATACCATAAATGGAGCATACTTGGAGAGATTTGTGATCTTTAGAGAATACTCTCTCACACTTATATGCCCTAGCTTGAGGTTTATAAACCATTACACTTTGGCCTCCCTCAACAACTCCACTCGAAAGTACCTATCCAAAAATGTTTCTTTGAAATCATCCCAACTTAGCTCACGTCCTCACCTTTTTCTCAAACCCATTGATCATACCAAACTTTCGCCACCCCTTTAACTGATAGGCTACAAGTTGCCTTCTCCTCTGATGGCATACCCATGGTGGCTAGAGTTCTATCAGCCTCATTAAGAAACTCAACGAGGTCCTTATCAACATTTGTTAAATGAAACTCCAGTGCGTTCATCCTCCTGAAAGTCACGAACTTTTGTTATTGGGTAGGTGCTTGAGGAGAAATAACGACCTGTCTATTAGCTTCATTAGCCAATTCTTGTGAAGGCATTTCTAAACTCCATATGAGAAATATTCTCCTCTTGTTGTTGGAAAGGGTCTTGATCTTCAGCCTCACACCTTGACAAAGGAGCTCTTCTTGGAGGCATTATCTAGAAATGAAAAAGAGGGCATCGTTATTTAGAGGAATGACCTCAGATACTTCTAATGAAATGACAAGAGTCATAATGCAGTGCAACATTTCCTAAAACATCTCATAGCCTCCTATTCATATAAGGGGATGCTTCACATCCATAAACATGACTCTGCTCAATGTGGTGTGTTGGATCTTTGAGGACCATTTAAAAACATTATCGTCTGATAGCAAGCTTCTCAGAGCCCAAGCCTAGGGCCTACACGTTACACAGCAAATGGGAAACATGAATACGACCCAAACAAGCCTCTTTACGTATCGCTTGCACATCCATGGTTACAGAATAATATACAAGCATTCAAAAACTAATCTTAAAGGAATAGGGACTTATAAATCACGCTATGCGGATGAATATGGGAATGGGATTTGCATGAATCACATAGCAAGAAATGTCTAAGAGAAGGGTAAGTACAAGAAATGCTATGGGAAAGTAGGGATTTAGGACACTTATTATCTTTCTAGCAACATGAACAACATCAGAAAGCATCACATTAGAGAGATAGCGGCTAAAGGATAAGTCTCCATAACATATCAATATCTCATATAGAGTAATAGCATAGCATAGTATGATATCCAACAACACCTCTAAGTATGAATAGGACGGGGGCCAAGTCATGTCCAAGGGTCCCTCTCAACACAGAAAGTAAAGTACTAATGTCTCAACATAAGCAAGATAAAGGTAGGATATTGTCCCCAAAATGGAGGTCTCACCACAGTAATAATCTACACAAATTCGAGCTAACCATGTGGAGAAGGATGAATAGGAGCTCTGATCTCTATATGGTTAGATCATGTAGGCAAATAATATGCATTAGTACTTGCAATGTACTAGTATATGGTATGCAGTACAATAATTGATAATAGCTTCATACAAGATGCATAATCATATACAATAGAATAGAAGCTCCATATGTGATACATGAGGATGCTTTGATAAAATCATCCATAGGAGGTAAAAATAACATAACATCCTATAATCATACATATGTGGGAAGTAGACCATAACTGATATATAAGACCAAGCAAACTACTATTTGGAATCCAACATAACCCCCTTTATTGGCACTGGGAGACTACTTGCAGAGTAGAACCCTGTTGCAATAGCATGTGCATCATAAAATCATAAAGGTGGCTTATATTGATTTACTAACCTAGCTTATAAGAGCTCCGATGGTGCTCATAGTTAATGAGAAAGGAGATTTTATATAAGGTTCCCTTAGGTCGAGTCCCAACCTGGTCACGTTTTGAACCTAGGGCCTAGTCGTCCACGACGAATATGTCACCCAAAGGTATCCCATCTGAGCCTCGTGTTCATATCATAAGCATTCATAAGATAAAATAAGCAAGCGGAAGTATATAGCAATAAAATGTCACAGCTCCTATTGGGGAGTATACATCAATCCATAGTTCAAATCGTGCCTCTACACTGTAGATCTGGGTTGAGACTAGCACATAGCTCATTATCTCACCCTCAAGAATACATCAAAATAGGAAATGCTAATATTTAACTAATTATGTTGATAATGAGTTAATAGGCTAAGTTTCTTGAAACCAATTTTCAATTACGAGACAAGAGTATTTCATATGATTCGATTATGATATCACATGCAGACCATTGAGGACATGCTTAGCCTAAGAAATGTCAGCAAAACCCCTAATACCTTCGCCGTTGAATCCATAGTAATGGACTTCAACTGAAACCCTGAGAGGTTTCCAGCCATTACATCCATTCCACACTCTAGTCATTCTGGTTAAAGCAATAATCAGAGATCTAAATTAAAGCCCAAGTTGCAACCTTGAAATTATAGACTAAACATAGGAATGGATGTAAATTTACTCAAATCAACACAAATAAATCAAAACACCAAAGACCCAATAAATAAATTAAGAAAATATATCAATAGCACACCCTGAACATTGAGGTTTCGGCCATACATGCTAGAAATTAGAGATTGAATACCAAAAATAGCAGTTGAAGTCATGGGTAACAAGATTGAATAAAGAATATTTGATTATCTCTAGCAAATGTCCTCAAGTTTTACTTCCCCAATGCTTCAAAACTCTATCAACCCTTTGTACTCTAAAGAAGGAATGTTCTATGTACTACTCTCTTTGTAAATCCAAAAAGAATAGGATATATACAATGTCCTTTCTAATTTTCTTAAATAGTCCATGCAAACGTGTGAGAGTTTATGCTATAAATTGTCATTCAGTAGTCAAGATTAGCCATAGGTGAGAATTCTGGTGATGTGTTGAATGTGCACTTAATCGCTTTCCTCTACATCCTCTTAAGGTTTGTTCCTCTACAGCATTCGGGGATGGTTCTTCACTCTGTTGATACAATTGGTGATTCACCAAAGTTCCTATCTCATTGCCTTCTTGTCAAGAGTTTGGAGCCTTGAGTGCTATAACTTTGGGCAGTCTCTTGAGCATTCTATGGTACCGAATATGTTTGGCGATTTCAATTCTGACCTCCTTCCTGACTTGGGCTTGAACCTTGGTTGCTACAATGCTAGGCAGTCTCTCTCCGATCGCCTAATGTGTATGTGATACCCTTTTCTCTGCCTTTTTGATAATTTTTCTCCCTTCCAAGATTTCTCGAGTATTCTCCATTTATGCACTTTTAATTCCATTTCCTATCATAATACATGCATATTCGTTAGAGATTGGAAGTAGTAGCACACTAAGGATAATATTTCTTGCAAACTAGCCCCAAAATGAGTCCAAAATATGGACTCATTAACACCCCTAACTTAAGCCTTTACTTTCCCTCAAGCAAATCAAACATCAATCTATCCAATTTCAGAGGTTGCAAACAGAGTCACTGGGAGTAACACATAATTTCCACCTTTTCCATCCCCTCTCGGACTTCTACAAATCACTTACGTGATTTTGAAGCCTCAAGAGATTACTAAGAAATAATCAGAAAATGGCTATGCTCACAATTGCTCATGTACCTGCTGATCACTACCTAAAGGCATCACCATTTGCCCTCACACTAAAGGAGATCTTAAATACATAAGATTATGATATTATTTTCAAACGATCCCTCAATTTCATCCATATATCTTCTCACTGTGTTTTTCGTATGAAAATAATTTTTTCTAAACTCTTGGAGATCAATTTGTTTCCCAAAATATCATTGGAAATAATAATCATGTATTAAGTTGTGAATGAATCAGATATTATGTCATCGTTCTAATAACGTATGTATGATTTATGATCAAACATTTGTCATTATGCCTTCACATGCAAGCACCAAAATCTCTCACTCTTCAAATAAAGAAATATCATATAAGGTTCAATCCATAGGCTTTCCCTTATTCTCAATAGGGGTTCACTTGACTTTCTTCCAGACTAAGATCCCAAAGGACTTTTTTAGGACTCTAATGTAGGGTTAAGGTTAGGTAGCATAGCATATGGATAGTAGTGACTCATCCCTCCTTAAACTCTACACATATTTTTCACGCTCAAAGGTCCTTTTGGTCCTCTTCTTTGCTTCTCCTTTTGACATCTCTTGTGCTTTTGATCTATATCGTAATTGTCACCTCTTTTTGCACTCTTTTTCATAATTTGGAGGGTCTTCTCTTTTCAAGAAACTCTTTTTTGTTCAACATTTTCCTTGTTTTCATTCATTTCTAGGACTCTTCACCTTTCTTTCTTTCTTTCTCTTTTTCCCTTCCTAGATACTTTCATGGGAGACACCTATTTCTTTCTACTAACACCCCGAACATTGTCCTTTGGCCATGACTACCTCATTTTGAGTTTAAGGAGTGATCAGTAATGAACAAGAAGGAATTATCTTTTACAAATATGAGTCAAGGTTACATGATTACCAAAGAAGGGATGAAGGCTCAAAGAGCTTCAGTAGGGACTTATTTCATTGTCAATGGATGTTAATATGGTAAAATGGATTCAGTGGAACCAAAGAAGGCCTAAGGTCCTTTCCTAAACTGGAATCAACCAAGTTACTCCTCAAGACAAACCAGATAAGTTATAAATGTTGCAAAACATTCCTTTATGCAAAATTCCTAATCCTACATTGGCAAAATGGTTTCGCATTTAAATGGTGGCAACACACTTGCAACTTTCAATCATTGTATGTCCAAGCTAAATCGCTCAAATAGTCAACTCAAGATGTATCAAATCCATTCATGGACTGATTTATCAAGAAAGGGACTAATTAGGGAGTGATTACATTCTCCTCATCCATGGCACCATCGAATCAAAGTTATGGATCATCGACGCTCGAATCGTTAAGGACTAGATGATATTCAAATTAGAATGACTTTTCATATATGCACGGGGTTTTCCAAAATTCAAGGACATCATTTGCAATCATTCATTCATTCAATTCAAAAAGTAAAAAAGTAAAATAAATACTACTCTATTACAACCCAATTAAGATTTATGTACAACCTAAAAATTTAGTATTGTCTCAAAATTCATCAACAAAATCAAAATAAACACCATTGTCTCATCCAAATCATAGCAAAAACATAAAGAAATTATTATCCACAAAGATAAGGAACTTCACATGCTCACCCTCTCCAAAACAAATATTGTCCTCAATGCCCAAGAGACTTAGAAATCAATCATAAAAGGAAGAAATGAGTATGAGAATCCCCTGGTCTGAATCAATCCTACTGTAGTGGTAGTGGAGTTGGAGAAGTGGGTATGGGGGAATCAACACCCTCATCTATCGGTTAACTCTCAAGATTAACCAAAGGCCTTATGAGCTCAGGTCCACGTACTCCAGATGTGCCTATCATGGACTTGTCTAAAAGAGATGTTACTTTCACAATGTCCTTGATCTAGAATCCCACCCATGCTAACTCTTCACTGTCCTCTTGTCTTTCACTGCTTCTTCATCATCTCTAGGGTGCTCGCCCCTTTGGTTTCTTCATCACCTTCACCCGAAACATTCATATTCAACTCAGCATTGGGAACCACAATCATATCCACTTTGAATGGATCTTCTAGCCATCCCAAAAAAGTTATCAAATCAATTGACCAAAGGCCAGCCACCTCCTTTTTCAACAAAGCAAAATAAGTTTTTAATGTCATTGTGTCAGCACTTCCACTACCTTCCATCTCTAAAGCCACCACCCTATCCTTTAAGTTGGCCAACTCCTTCCCACGGTCATCAATCATTGTCTCATCCCTATCCATACTCAGTATGTGCGCCTCCATCAACTCCTGCTGCTTAGCCTCGACTTAAATATATGGCTTCATATCTTTCGATATGCCCTCCTTGACCATCTTAGGCACAAATGACTCAACCCTAGTGGCACGAAGATCAACTACCTTGGTCAGTTGGTCAAAGGCATAATAGCGACCCTAGTAAGCGGGGGTTGGTCTACTTTAGCCTGTGCCTATACCTATGTCTCACCAGTAAGATTAGGGGCAAGAGATGAATGTAAAGTAGTGGAATAAGAAGTTATACCTTCCTCGAGGCCCATCTCTGCAGTGTCAGATTCGAGAGCCTCAACATCAACCACTAGTATTTTGGCAGTCGACTTTTCCATGCCCTGCCTTACATAGTGTTATGATAAGGCTTGGAAATGGAAATATGGTCTACTCCTGTTTTGAACTAGTAGGGATTTCTGAAGCAATGATTGACCCAAGATTAAATTCTTTTATATCTATAATGCAATCAACTAAAGTAGCTTTGGCATGTCAAAGTATCAAATCCTTCTGAGAAAGCATCAAGTTACTGCTAACGAATCCAAACCAAAAATGTGGTGGTATGTTCATCTCAATGAATGATCCCTTCTCTAACCACGAGGAAGGCGGAATTCCAATTAATAGGGATGACGATGATTTGATATAGTCAAATGCCTTAAGCTACATTACATATTTCAGATAGCTTCGGCTCTAGAATGTGCAATCCAAAACATCATTGATTTTGGCTTTACCACATGGGACTTGCATACCCTTGACCTCTACAGCATCAAGAGGTTTTAGCACTATTTGAACTCTGTTTTTGCTCTTTGAAAGGGCCTAGCCATAAGCCTCATAGAACTCGTGGACCAAGCTAGGCACGTATAGTTCCCAAAGTTTGGTAATGATCTGGAAGTTATAGACTTTCCGGAATTCCTAAGACTTTGGGTACCGATCAATAACTCCATTTGTTGACACCTATTTTTCTTCTAAAATTATTATGTGACCCTCAGCTTTGAGCCTGTTTGATACTTTTTAGGACTAGATTCCGCTGGAAAAGGTGAAGGTCTAGTAGATTTTGCCAAAACATGCTTCTGCTTGGTCACCCTGAAAAACATGCCTAAAATATTGTGTGAGTATCAATCATAAGGCAATTAGGTTCAATCTTTATGCACAATAGAATCCTTTTGGGTAGAAAGGTCTATTTGACTACAAATCATATCTGGTGATTTGTTGAATTGGTTCGGCAGTCAAATAGGTTGACACCTTTCTGCACAATTTTTAGAATTTAGATCACTGCTATTTTCGACAATGATAGTTTAAATTTGGTGCTACAACGAATAGATTCGGTGATAGAAAAGACCATCACTGAAAGGTGCAGAGCTCAATAACAATCAAAAGTCAGACAAGGTGGTGTGTGCAACCCTTTGGCACATCACCGAGCCCAATTCAATGGTCAAATGACAGTTGTCAAAGATGACTGGCAAGGCCAATGCCCATGCATTTAAAATTTGATCACTTTCCATGAAAACAATAGGGATAACCATACATAACCCACTTCAATAACCAATACTGCTTATTCATTCATTCTTACGTTCACATAATCAACATGTCTATAAACTAATTCATGTGACGACTTACCCTTAAGAATGATATCACCCAATCTATCATAGGGATAGTTTACTTTTCACAAAAGGTAATAGGGTTACTTTGACTTCACCCATATCCCAAAAGAGCAATCAATACAACAAGTATGCGTGTTTATTCAAACAATCTCATGATCATGATAGTTTCTCAGGTTAATGCATTCAACATGGTATTAAAAGGCAAAATTGAGACAATACCACCTAACATTCAATATTTGGGCAACAAATCAATTGTATTTAGCCTTAGTGCACAACATATGCACCACCAATTTCAAATTTTTCCAAATGAAGCAAAAGTCCAATTACATCATTACTTATCACATAGTGTTTTAAAGTCATCACAATATCACCCGCATGATTTCTATAAATCTTCAGTCACAAAACTTGATTATCAAATCACAAAAACCTTGATCACCTTCTTCTTCACAAGGGCTTCATATCCACAAAAGAAATTAAAGGTAAGGGCCAAAAACATACCTCTTTAATAATGAATAGATCAATGAGAACCTTGTATTTGCTTTTGTTGATAATTTTCTTCACTCGAATAGAGATTTTGTAGGTGAAAGAATAAAGGGAAGTATTGGCTTTCGAAAGAAGTTAAAAGTAGAGAATATAAAAACTGAAAAGTCCAAGGCCTTTGAAAATCCTTTAATAGGCCAGTCAGGTGCGAGAAGTCAGTAACGTCGACTCTCCCCTCCAAACATATTCAGTGGTATGCCAACTGTACTAAGATCACCACTTTTAACAGAAATTAAACCTTTTCTTCAGTCACCAAGGGCAGTGTCATTGACCATCACTTACCAAGTTTGCCAAATTTGATAATACCTCAAGCATCTTTGACTGACTATAACGGCGGTCAAACTCATAATCATCGTCTGACTTTGGCGATTTGCCGACCAGACCTATCAGGTCACCCTTTTATCCTTTACCTCAAATTCTCTCTTTTCAAACTTGCATAAATCAACACCTCTTTTCAAGCAGTGTCATAGTTAACATTGTGGCGTGACATAGTCCTTCCATTCCCTCAAGTCACCCATGAATGGTCGATTACTAACATCACTTGGAGTTCTTTCACCATGTTTAGAGTTTTGTAGATGTTGAATACCACCTCATCATCATTTACCCTTAACCTCAGGTCTTCTCTTTATACATCCACAAGTTTCCTTCCAGTGGCTTAAAATGGCCTTCCCAAGATAATCGGCACATTAGTGTCCACCTCATAATCTAGGATTACAAAGTCATCCTAAAGAATGAATTTGTCTACCTTTATCAACACATCATGAAGAATCCCTACTGATCTTTTGATGGACTGATCAGTGATAAGCTAATGCATAGTGCTTGGTGATTGAGTTTCTAACCCTAGTTCCTCGAATATAGACAAGGACATAAGATTTATGCTTACACCTAAATCACATAACACCTTGTTAAACTTGTAAGATCCAATGGTGCAAGGTATTGTAAATGCACTGGGTCCTCTTTCTTCACAATTAGAGCTTTTGTCAAGATAGCACTGCAACTGTGAGACACCTTGATCATCTCACACTTAAGGGTACACTATTTTTACATCTACTCTTTCATAAATGTGGCATATCCTGGCATTTTAGTTAGCACGTCAACCAAGGACATATTTATGGATAGAGAATTGAACATACTAAGAAATTTTTTAAATTTGGTGTCCTTCTCTTTCTTCTTCACTCGCTGAGGGAATGGAGGATTAAACTTGACTTGACGTGGTTTCAACCTCATAGCTAAACTTGAATTATTCGAAAAATTTTTCTTGACTTTCATAACATCATCCCCAACCTTCTCTTTTTTATCACTCACGGGATTGTCAAGAGCATCACCACTTCCATTATTAGCTACACTGTTATCAATTTAAACCTTTACTGCATCTTCATCTTCTTCAACTTCATTGTGATCTTCTTCAACAACAAGCAAGGTTTTTGTGCCTTCTACCACTTTTCAAGTATAAGTGGTGATAGCTAAGCATTGTTGTTCAGTGCCCTTAGGATTGGCTATCGTGTCACTGGGAAAACTACCTTTTAGTCGTGGGTTGAAATGAGCCAATATGTTTCCAAGTTGAGTTTCCAAGTGCTTGATAGAAGCTGAACATGGCATTACTATTTTACTCAAATATGAAAAGACAGAATTCATCTCCTTCAAGACTTTGTTAGAGGCTTCCACCTTGATCAAGAATCAGGTTAGCATATCTTCAGTCCGAAAATTCTCTACAAATCGCCATAGGGTCAGCCGCTTTCACCCTATCATAGGATGGAACAAACCTATCTCAAACCCCATCATGGTTTCTCCAATCCCCAACTTGAGGTAGGTCAAGAAATGCATGACCTCATCATCTAGTGTTATTGTTCCAACCTTGATTCCCATGTAGCCTTAGAAAATCCAGCCGAGAACCTACCATTTGGTTTCCCATATAATACACCTCCTTATTCTAACCACCTTCAAATGGTGCAGTATCACACCACTAACTACTCCCATAACATTTACAAGTTTACGATTCCTCTTATGACATGCTTAGTCAAGAGGTCAAGCTGAGTTAGCATCTTAGCTATCTTTAAATCCCTCTCTTAATCTTTAGAGAGCTACTCCTTGTATGGACCCTTTGACTTAAAGGTACGAGGTCATCCCTTATGTACTATGCTTGAAGGAACAGGGTCATCCCTCATGTACTATGCTTGGTTGATCTTTTCATGTCATCTAAGAGGTCAATAGCTTCAGTGAACATATATGTCATAAGTCCTCCTCTCACAAGCTAGTCAGCTACCACTTTGTTAACTGCATCCAGGCTTATATAGAAGTATTGCAATAGTATATGGTCCGAAACTCCATGGTTAGGGCATTGAAGTAAGAGTTTTTAAATCGAAGCCATGTCTCATGCAATGGCTCACCTTTAATCTATTTGAAGTTGTCAATACTCCTGCTCTTCTTTATAATCTTTGAAAGAGAGAAATCTTTCAAGGAATTCATCTTTAAGCTCCTCAGACAAAGTGATAGAATTACGAGGAGACTCAGCTAGCGATGACACAGCCTTGAGAGAGAACAGAATAGCCTCAGTCTAATGGCTTCTTAGCTCACTCACTAGAAATTGAAAGGGAGGCAGATATCAACAAAATTCCTGAGGTTTTAATGAAGATCCTCGTGGCAAGTTCTCAAAATAATCCCTTCAACTGGGGGAGTTACAACATAGTGCTTGTCACATGAAATTTAACTCCTTCGGCCAACGGGGATATCTAATAGCACATGTGCTTCCCACTTGGTCCCAGTTAACAACTTTGCATATCATTAGCATCTCTAACATTCTCTCCATGGACACTTTCAATGTCCTACATCTTAACACCTATTTTTCAACAACAAAAACAACAAGGTAATAGTAAAAACAATTCAAACTACAAGAACAAATCTCAACAAACACTCCAATCATGAACTCACTGGTTCTCCGGCAATGACAACATTTTTTATTTCACTCAACTCAGCTACTCAAAGGAAGTAGGGGAAGTCCTATCAATATAATAAGCCCAATTAGAGGTTGGGCTTGAATCCTACAGGAAATCATTGTTTACAAATTGAAGTAGTTCATTGGACTATGCAATTATAGGATCTGGAGGGTTTGAAATAATTAAAATTAAGATCCAACTGCACAATATCTAAATAACAAATCGATCAACAAATTAGGAAAGATGATGAGGATGTGCAAATATGAGAATCGATCTACCAACTGTGTTTAAATATTTGACTAATTGAGTTGACAATGAGTGAATATGCTAGGTTACTTCTAACCCATGTTCCATTATGACACACGAGTGTTTCAGATGATTCAATTATGATATTATACACGAACCGCTGAGGGCACGCTTGGCCTAACAAGTCTGAGCAAAACCCCTAATACCTTGGCAATTGAATCCATAGTTATGGACTTCAACCGAAACCCTGAAAGGTTTTCAGCCATTACATCCATTCTATACTCAAATCATTTCAGTTAAAGCAATAATCACATATCTAAATTAAACACCAAGTTTTCAACCATGAAATTATAGGTTAAACATAGGAATGGATGTAAATTCACTTAAATCAACACAAATAAGTCAAAGTACCAAAGACCCAATAAATAAATCAAGAACCTATATCAATAGCACAACCTCAACATAGGGATTTTAGCCACACATGCTAGAAATTAGAGATTTAATACCAAAAATCACAATTAAAGTCATGGGTTACAAGATTGAATACATAATATATGATTATCAGTAGCCAATCTTCTCAAGTTTTGCTTCATAAATGGTTGAAAACCCTATCAACCCTTAGTGCTCTAAACAAGGAATATTCTATGTACTACTCTCTCTAAAACTAAGAAGAATAATATGATATATATATAATGTCCTTTCTAATTTTGCATAAATAGTTCATGCAAAAATGTGCGAGTTTATACTACAAATTGCCATTCAGCTGTCAAGGCCTATCATCACTGAAAATGCACTTGATCGCTTTCCTCTATCTCCTCTTAAGGCTTGTTCCTCTACAATATTGGGTGATGTTCTTCACTCCGCTGATATAGTATGGTGATTTGCTAAAGTTCCTATCTCATCATCTTCTAGTCATGGTTTTAGGGCTTTGAGTAGTACAAGGTTACATAGTCTCTTGAGCCATTAGGCGTTACGTCGAACATCTTTAGCAACGTCGATTCTAACTACTCTCCTGACTTGGGCTTGAACTTTGGTTGTTGTAATGCTAGGCTGTATCTTTGAGTATTCAAAGGATCATCGAATGCGTAGGCGATACTATTTTCTCTTCCTTTTTGACACTTTTACTCTATTCCCAAGATTTGTCGAGTATTATTCATTTGTGCACTTTTAATTTTATTTACGTCATAACACATGAATATTCGTTAGAGATCAAAAATAATAGTACACTAAGGAAAATTTTTGTTTGCAAACTAGACCCAAAATGTGTCTGAAATATGGACTCATCAGTGGGTTTTGACTTGTGGAGGCCTTTCTCCACAAAGCTCAACCAACCCTCTTTTTCATCTACATTCAAGTCATGGGTAACTTATGATAGTTGCATGAACTCTTTTACAAGATGATATTATAAAGTAATTTATGATATTTTATCCTTGTATACTATTATGCAATGATATGCCATGTGAAATATATGATTTAAATGAGTGCTTAATGATGCCCTAAACAAGCTTTACTTTGTTTTTGATGGGTTACTTTGAATAATTCTCAAATGATTCCCTTTTACCCCTCTCATGTCATTTACTCTTTAATCGCATGATTTAAAGCATATGTCTACATACCCATCACATTTTGATCAAAGTTATGTTCCAAGCTTTTTATGGGGAAAACCTTATGACAAGATATGTAAATTATGCATGTTGAGAATATTGAAAAAGGCTAACAAGCATATTTTGAGCTAATAGACATGTTATGAATATTATGAATGATCTGAAGCCCCATCTTATAAGCCATCAGACATTTTTTGATGAGCTACTCCAAGAATTGCATCACAATATTTTGAGACGATGGATATTATGACTATGATTATGATTTAGGTATTCCCTAGGATTGTGACCTATCACTGAGAGGAGCTTGGTAGTCTCCCATTATTCCAAAATCATGTGCCACTATAGATTCATGTTATTGATTCCCTATATGGGCTTGTAACTGAAACTACCCAAAAAGTGCTCAAAAATGTGTCACAAAATATCCAAAATTTTAATTTCCATATCTCTCAAAATCTATGTGTTATTTCAGAGATCTTACTTCATATTCTTGTTCAAGGGGTCAGATTTTGGGGGGAAAAGGTCTAACACCAATTTTACAGCAACCGTATCGAATTATGAATTTACAAGTTGGCACGAAAATAGTGTGTTAGTGAGTTCATAGCGCGACGCGCACCTGTACAAAACTAGTCCAGTTTTTGTACTTCAGTCCAAGACTTTTAAGTCTTGGGCCTAATCCTTTCCACACGAGAAAACACCTATACTTAGCATTATTTCACCCTCATATCACCCAAGACATTTCCTAATACTCACTCAAACCCTTAGTCCTATATTTATCTCAAGATTCAAGTCTCAAACCCTTATCCGGATTTCAAGGTTCTTCTTTAAGCTTCAAGTCTCCATCTCCAATCTTCACAAAGATCATCTCCATAGCTAAGGTATGTGGGTTTTAATCATTAGGTGCTTCTTCCTATAGTGCCCTAATCTCCTTTTTACTCAATTTGCATGATTTAAAGTTGATTTTACAAATGGGTTTACTAGTATAAACATATCTATGAACTATGTTAAAGCTATGTAAAGTTGTGACCGTTTTGCTATGTCTTGAGCTATAAATCTTGGATCTCTTGTAAGATTTAATGAAGGGTTTTGATGTATATTACTTGAGGGTATTGCAAGTTGTTGATTAATGGTTTTACAATGGATTTTCTTGCCTGATTTCATCTCTAAATTTCATGGTTTTGTACCCCCACTACACACCCGCCAAGTATTTGATAATATATCCGGCTATGATTTCTTGAGGAATCGAAGGTCCAAAGCATAAGATATGATATGAATGATGTTATGATGATAAAATGACTTCATGTGTATGATAAGTTCTACATAAGGTGTTGCCTTATACCATGCCTAATACGGGGAGATTAAGAGTCCGGATAACCTAGATGGAGATACATACTCATCAACCTAGTGAGGGGTTTGTACTTCACCACCAGGGTAATAGGATGGCATCATCATCAACCTAGATAGGGCTTTGTACTCATCAACCTAGTGAGGGGTTTGTACCTCACCACCTAAGTGATGGGGTGGCATCATCACCAACCTACCAAGGGGTTTGTACTTTGGAAAGCTACCTTAGTCTCTTCTACACATAGGATATCCTATATAAGCATGAGTTACTTAAGCATGTTTTACTTAAGCATTGGTCATACATGTCATATTGTTATATGATGTCTATTGCCTATTGTTATGCATTTTGATTGTGATGTCTAATTCTTGTTGCATGTTATCCTACATTCTTAGTACATTCGAACGTGCTAACACATACTCTTGCCTGCATGATATCACCATGTAGGGATCAGAGCCCAAGTTGATCATCCTCCTCCTCCACATGGCTAGTTCGGTACTGCTCAATCTAGTTAGTGAGTCCTCTACTTCGAGGACCTTAGTATATGTTTCTCTTATTGTGTATTGATACACTCTTCTTTATTTCCTATTTTGACTATGAGAGTGAGTCTGGTTGCTTTGTCTTGGCCCCAACTCTTATCTATGTAGTAGAGGTATTGTTGGACATGCTATATATCTATGATTTGAGCCTCGACTCCTTAATCTCTTGATTATGATGTTATGAAAACTTTTTCCCTTAGTCCCGTTGCCCCTATTTCTACTCTTTTATATTATTTAAATGCTTCCATGACCTATGATGAGTGATGATAAGTTAAGAGGCTTATTTTGGGACCCATTGGGATCCCCATTAGTTGTGTCACGTCTTGGCCCTATTTTGGGTCATGAAAAACTTGGTATCAGAGCACTAAGTTGTTAGATCCTTGGACTCCAACACACCGCGTCAATTAGAGACTTATTCATGGTTATGTTGAGCACCACAACTATAAGTAGGAGGCTATGAAGCATTTTAGGAAATGTTTCACTTTTTCATGGTCTATTTTATGCGATAGAGTTCGATCCCCTACGACTTATTGCTAATCCCTAACCATTACATTTTAGGATATATCTCAAGCTACTCAAGATGGTGATATGTCGAATGCGGAGGTTTGTAATTCTCTATGGGAAATGGCTAAAGCGGTGAAAACATTGGCAACTCAACTCAATCAAGAACTGAGTGCTCCTGAGACTTCTAGTGGTAGGAAGAGAGGTAGTTAGGCCAAGAGGGCTCATGTTGAGGGTAAGTTCCAAAGTTCCAAGGGAAGAGATAGAGGTGGTGTGGTTCCTAATGCTAGGTGCCCAAAATGTTGTAGAGGCCATGATGGCCCATGCTTAAAAGGTACTAATGTTTGTTATGGTTATGGGGAGATGGGTCACAAGGTTAAGGATTGCCTTCGTAAATGCAATAAGAGCGAAGGAGGTGATGGGGAATGACTAATCCCAAGTGCCCTATGTGTAGGATTGACCATGGTGGCCCGTATTAGAGGAACACGGGTATATGCTTTGGGTGTGGTACGATAGGCCACATAATACTAGATTGGCCATATGGTCTATACAAGAGTAAAGGTGGTGATGTTGATCAAGAGGCTCAAGGAGGGGATGAGATGCCCAATGTTATTACTGGTAAGTTAAAGTTCCCTTGGCTTTGATGTGCATCATTAATAGGCCCTGTGTGCCCCTATTTCTTCTCTATTTTTTTTGGTTGCTAGTAGGGCTCCTTGCGTGCCCAAGTTATTGCATGGATCTTTGGTTTCTATTCTTTTGTTGAGTCTATTGTTACTAGAAGGGTCATAGGTGTTGATCTGGATTTGTATTGCATTAGGTCTTGCCTTTTGGTTTGTTAGAGTTGATGTGGTAGATTTAAAGGAATACTAGGGATGGGATAGTTGTATGCATGTTGTGTCTTCATAGATGGTAGGAACCATAGAGTTAGATCTTGATTGCCTAATAAGCTCATCTTTGAGTGGGAGGTTGTCAAATGGTAGCAAGGGAGGTAGGTTCATTTCTTGTCATAAGGTACAATTGGTCTCTAAGAGGTTGCATTTTATCACCTTGTGCGAATTGAAGGTGTTGAACCCAATTTGTTTTATAATTAGAATTGTTGTTGGTGGTAGATGAGACCTTGAATGTCCCATTCGGATAAATTGGATTTGGGGTAGTGTCTTTTGGTTTGACTAGTACACCGGTTATACCTATAAGTCTCATGAGTAAGATCTTTAGTCCCTGCTTTAATATGTTTATGGTGGTTTTGGTGATGACAAGATGGTTCATTCCCTAATAAGGTAGTGTATATGAGTCATTTGAGGGTAGTACTACAAGCTTAAGGAAGAAGGTTGGATGCTAAGTAGGAGAGATGGGAATTTTTATGGTAATAGGTTGCCTTCCTATGTTGTGTGGTTCCATGTGATTGTATGAAGGTGCACCCTAGAAGGACGAAAGTGACTAGAGATTAGCCTAGACCTTGAATTCCTTGGGTATTAGGAGCTTCTTGGGTTTAGCGGGCTATTATCGGAGCTTGTGAGTAGGTTCTCATCTATTGTCTCTCCTATGACTTAGTTGACCCTAAGTAAGGTCAATGTTGTGACTGACACTTTGAGTAAGGTGAGTTGATAGGTCCGGGAGTTGCTATCTCTTATGTGATTGCTTCATGCTAAAAGAATTCATGTATGTGTCCCGGATGGTCGCGTAAGTCTATAGTGGCTAGAAGAGATCTTTAAGGGTTTCCCTATCATCTTTTTGTATAGAGTCTTTTCTCATGATCTTGATTGAAATTAGCTTGATGGATTGCAGGTCTTGGGGTGGTTTGGGCTACTTACATAGCACGCTTCTAACGAGTGTAGAACTCATAAAGTTATAATATGATGGTTAAGGATGGACGATCTATTTGGTCAACTCTGATGGGTTAGTCACTTCTCTAAGGTTGATTTGGCGTTCGGGTTTTGTTCTCAAGTGTGGATGAGGGTAGGTGATATTCTTAAGTACCTTTTTGAACTAAGAATGAGCATTTTGAATAATGGTGGAGTTGTTTGGTGGGCTTGTGCACCAGTTATGTCTATTTGGTTTCATGAATAGGGTCCTAAAACCTTACATAGGCATAGTTGTGGTGGTCTATAATAATAAAGAATCAATTTATTTAGAGCTTGTGAATCATTTGGGGGTAGTGTTGCAAATCTTTGAGGATAAGAGGTTGTTTGCTTAACATGATAGGTGTGAGTTGAGGATAACAAGAAGGTGGTTAGAACTCCTTAAGGATTATAACTTGAGTGTGCATTATAATTTCCTTGTTGAGACTAATGTTGTGGTTGATGCTCTAACTGGGGTGCCTATGGGCATCCTAGCATATGTGGATGATAATGACCAGGAGTTGACTAGAGAGGTCTATCGGTTGGCTAGGTTGGGGGTTAGGTTGGAGGAAGTTGAGCATGGTGGTGTAGTATTCTTGATAGTTCTAAATCTTTTTCGGTTGAATGGGCCTAGTTTAAGCAAGGCTTGATTTCCACCTTATTAGAGTTGGAAGTTTTGGGTGAGAGAATGATAGAGTAGAGGTTGTCTCCCAAGGGGGAGATGGTGGTTATGGTACCAAGTGGATTAGGCGTATTCAAGGTTGATAATTGAGTTGAGGATTGTGAGTCCTTATAGAGTGTAGAGGGAGGTTGGTATGGTTGCATAAGTTTGGGGATTTCCTATGGATGTAGATATGGTTCGTCTGGTTCTTCATGCTACTAGGTGGATGGGATGTGTTGGTGACTCTAGTGTTATACCACTCTTTGAAATTATGGGTGATATGGAGGACAAGTTGTCTTAGGGAAGTTCCCGATGGAGGTGTTGGTGGGTGAGTGGAGAAGATGATTAATGAGGAGGTGGTGTTCATAAAGGCCCTCTTTAAAGGATCATCATGTCAAAGGAATCTCTAAAGAAGCCAAAGCAGTCATGTGGGAGCGATATTCGTACCTCATTTACTCTAATCAAGCCTAAGATAGCGACTAATGTCTTCATGTGATTTCAAGTCATATGTTTCAGCCCCTATGTCATTCATATGCATTCATGTTTTAAGTTTGCAAATTTATGATAATTTTAACAGTTAAGTTGAGATTTTTGAAATGATGTTTAAGCACATTGTTGTATCCTCATGTGGCCTGAAATTCTCTTGGTTACGTTACCTTTCTACATTCTTTGACATTCGAGGATGAATGTTCCCAAGGGGGAGATATTGAAATGACTCAAAAAGTGCCTGAAAATGTGCCTAGGAAATGCCCAGAATCTTAATTTCAATATATCTTAAAATCCATGCATTATTTTGGACATTCGACTTCATATTCTTGTTCAGGGGGTTAGATTTAGGGGGGTAAGGATCTAACCCCGATTTTAGAGAAACTATATCGAATTATGAATTTTCAAATTAGCACGAAAACAGTGTTTAGTGTGTTCATAGAGCGACGTGCACCTGTACAAAACTGGTCCAGTTTTTGTACTTCGGTCCAAGACTTTTAAGTCTTGGGCCTAAGCCTTTCCATACGAGAAAGTACCTATACTTAGCATTATTTCACCCTCATATCACCCAAGACATTTCCCAAAACTCACTCAAACCCTTAATCTTATATTTCTCAAAATTCAAGTCTCAAACCCTCATTCGGATTTCAAGGTTCTCCTTCAAGCTTCAAGTCTCCATCTCCAATCTTCACCAAGCTCATCTCCAAAGCTAAGGTATGTAGGTTTTAATCATTAAGTTCTTCCACCCATGGTGCCCTAATCTCGTTTTTACTCAATTTGCATGATTCAAAGTTGATTTTACAAATGGGTTTACTAGTATGAACATGTCTATGAACTATGTTAAAGCTATGTAAAGTTGTGACTGTTTTGCTATGTTTTGGGCTATGATATTGGATCTCTTGTAAGATTTGATGAGGGGTTTTAATGTATATTTCTTGAGGGTGTTGCAAGGTGTTGATTGATGGTTTTACAATAGATTTTCTTACATGATTTCATCTCTAGATTGCATAGTTTTATACCCGCATTACACACCAGCTAAGTGTTTAATAAAATGTCCTGCTATAGTTTCTTGAGGAATTGAAGGTTCAAAGCATGAGACATAATATGAATGATGTTATGATGATGAAATGAGCTTATGTATATGATAAATCCTATATAAGGTGTTGATTTAGACCATGCCCAATCTGGGGGGGGGGGGGGGTAAGAGGCCGGATAACTTAGATGGGGGTTCGTGCTCATCAACCTAGTGAGAAGTTTATACTTCCCCACCAATGTGATGGGGTGGCATCATCATCCACCTAGTTTGGGGTTAATACTCATCAACCTAGTAAGGGGTTTGTCCTTCACCACCAGGGTGATTGGGTGGCATCATCATCAACCTAGATGGGGATTTCTACTTACCAACCTAGTGAGGGGTTTGTACCTCACCACCTAAGTGATGGGTGGCATCATCACCAACCTACCAAGGTGTTTGTACTTTGGAAAGCTAGCTCGGTCTCTTCTACATATATGATATCCTATATAAGCATGAGTTACTTAAGCATATTTTACTTATACATTGGTCATACATGTCATATTGTTATATGATGTTTATTGCCTATTGTTATACATTTTGATTGTGATGCCTAATTCTTGTTGTATTGCATCCTACATACTTAGTTTTTTCAAACTTACAAACGTATACTCTGTCATGCATGATAGCACCACGAGTTGATCATCCTCTTCCTCCACGTGGCTAATTCGGCACTACTCAAGCTTGTTGGTGAGCCCTCCACTACGGAGAACTTAGTATATATTTCTCTTATTATGTATTGAGACACTCTTCTTTATTTCCTATTTTAACTATGAGGGTGAGCCTGGTTACTTTGTCTTGGTCCCCGTTCTTATCTATATAGTAGAAGTGTTGTTGGACATGCTATGTATCTATGGCATAAACCTTGACTCCTTTGTCTCTTGATTATGATGTTATGCAAGCTTTTCCCCTTAGTCCCATTGCCCTTCTTTCTACTCTTTTATGTCATTTAAATGCTTCCGCGACCAATGTTATGTGACAATATATTAAGAGGCTTGTTTGGGGAGCCTTCAGGCTTCCCATTTGCCGTGTCATGTCTAGGACCTATTTTGGGTCGTGGCAGTACCTACCAAAAGGTCATGCTGTAAGGTAGAGAGTACTTATGAAACTTACCAAAAAGATCATACCGTAAGGTAAGTGTATTTGGAGACACCTCCCAAATAGCCAATGTCGTAAGGTAAGTGTTTGGTTTACCTTTGCAAAGTAGACCACTCCTAGTTCGGTGTGGAGTGAACATCGGGATTCCAAGTAGTAGCTCATTTGATACATGTGAATTATGGTCCTTCCCCACCTATGTATAATATGTAATGTGACTTGTTGATTCTTCATGCATATTTTGACTAAGCATTGATCATTCATGTTATATTGAGCCTATACTCACTAATTATGATTATGCATATTGTTTAATTATGGATTTTGGTTTCTTGTTGCATTGTACCCTGCATACTTAGTAACATTCCAAATATTAACACATACTTTTGCCTACATAATTCTAACCATGTAGGGACCAAAGCTTTTATTCATCATCCTCTTCCACGTGTCTAAGCAGAATGATTGAAGATTGCTATTGGTGAGTCCTCCATTTCAGGGAAAACATCTACTTCTTTCATACTTTTGCTAAGACTTATCTATTTATAGATATTTATCTTTTGATGGTGAGCTCGGGAGATGTCTTGGCCATCGTTCCACTTATTTTAGAGGTGTTGTTATATACGGGTATGTATGTTAACAGTTTGACTCCCACTATATTTATGTAATTACAGAAGACACCCCTTAGTCCTTATCCTCTTTTTACGTGTTAATATTTTTTTGTTGGCATGATGTGAAGTCCTAAGCCCCTACTACCCCCATAGCGTGAGTCATACTTACTCGTCCCTTAGTCATTATTTGCTATTTGTTCATGTTAATCATCCCATATAACATCCCTATAGCTTGAGTCCAAAGTCCAATTCCCCCTACAATTATGTGCTTGTTGTTTAATCATGCTTTCACAACCAAAAATGTGCCATGTATGCTCAAGAGACTTGTTTGGGGTCCCCTTCAGGTCTCCCCAATCGCCTTGCCTCACCTAGGCCCTAGGCTTCAGTCGTGACACAGACTCATATCTGTTATTCCATTCTAGAAGGATCTACGCCTCTCAAGTCACACAATGTGAATATATAATAGTCTATCATCTCTGAACAATGCAATTCTATGACATCACTAGCCTAAGTCTAGACTAAGGCCCAACAAACATCAGATAACCAAATATACAACAGATAATTAGTGTACAAGTCACAGGTAATCTAAACATGCCAAACAAATATCGTGCCACCTAAGAAAATAAATCCAACAAATACAGCCTTAGACTAGTTTTGTTGCCCAATATCCATGATATCAAGATAAGATTCACATATTCCAACTCAATTTAGAAGAAGAGACCATAGTCTACCTAAAAGCCTATCATGTGCGCTCCAATTCACCCTGTAGGTATCTTTCCCTTACGATAGGCCTTAGAAAGACGCCAACCCGTCCAAAAATGAGATCATAACATCAATACAGTTATTCTAATACAAAAATCACAAGAAATAGAAGTAAACCAACTGTGGGGCTAAATAGCATGAAAAGTGAGACCCACATTTAGCATCCCAATATCATCCCTATACATGGTCCTTATAGCTACCCGAGCTCATACTTCAAGTTGGGCCTCAATCTGCATTCTCAAACAATACCGAAGAATCAAATGTCAGATGACATTTCTTTTTGAAAAAAAATAAGAATAGGGCAACAGTTCTACAACTATTTTTATCGTAAACGTAGCTCAATTAGGAGATTCTGATATGACCATAATGCATTCCTTGAAAAATCACATAGAATAGACCAAACATTCACTTAAATACGATTTATATGATCAAGTAATCAATTATTGATATTTTCGATCACAAATCCAGGTCACAACAACAAAAAAGCGAAAATTACCTCGAATGACATGCCAAAAGCAATTTTCAACACTTTCATGATGCTCTACTCTAAATCCCATGTAATTTAGCCTTTTGAATTGATTAATTTGGATTCAAATCGAATAATTTATTGCATGTGAATGTTTCACAATGTTGTTGGTCATATTCTAAAAATATTCATGTATATGCGACTAAAGTATACATCATGATCACGGACCCCATGGTTCATGATAGTGAAACTTGATCAAATTGACCATCGCGATCACATGGCCTAGGGTTGCAATTATGAATAGTACTCTGACACAACCATTGCGATGATGTTGGCCAAGGTTGCAGTCACGATGAGCAATTTCCTACACCAGTTATCAGGAAGTCTAATTTTTCCAATGAGGTGTTCAAAACTCGTTTGATAACCCGTGTATGCAAAAAAAATAACTATGCAACCCTAACAAATTCGACATTTTGGATATAATGGCTCAGCTAAAATTTCTATATGAAATTATTACAGCTAAATGTAGGTCCTACTTCCCAAGATCATTTTAATTGAAACCTAATGAGAAGCCCAAAATGAACTCAAAAGCCTCGGGAGCAAAAAAAATGTCGTTTTAGACTAAACTTGACATTTCAAAACTAATTGTGCTGTCAAATTTTCATTTGAGAATGTTCCCTACGGCTGTCAACCAACGACAACTATTGGTCAATTTTAAAGGCTAAAATGGAAAATTTAACACAAACTCATATCGAAGACCTTGGTACTCGAGCTAACCATGATTCCAGCCAAATTTATCCTTTTCAAAGTTGGTAAAACTGTCAGAGTTCCATACTGAGGCCATTTGCCCACAGTTTACTTCAAAAAACACTTTCTAAGCTAAACAGTCCTTTCAACATGGAAAACTGCACTATATCCAAATAAATGACCAGGCAATTGAACTATCAGTGCTAATAGCCCATAAATAACCTAGGATCACTATAGAAATGCTATAATAGAAGAAAAATGAGTAGGAACATAGAAATGACTTAGAGGGTCATTACACTATGATCCCTCAAAATTTGTAACACAATTCTCAAGTGATCCATATGCTCTTCCTCACTTTGGGAGTAAGCCAATATGTCATCAATAAAGGCCACTACAAATATATCTAAGTTGGGTTTTGAATAGTTAATTCATCAAATTCATGAAGGCCGAGGGAGAATTTTTTAACTCGAGTGACATAATAAAAATCTCAAAGTGTTTGTATTTCATTTTAAAAGTTGTATTTGGTATATCACACTCCTTTACCCTCAACTGCTGATAACCAAATTAGAGATCAATCTTAGAAAAACAACTTCCCCCTTGAAGTTGGTCAAATAAATCATCAATTCTTAAATTATGATACTTGTTCATGATGGTAACCTTATTCAATTATCGATAATTTATGTGTATTAAAAGTGATCCATCCTTATTTTTAACAAATAACATGGGAGAGCCTTATGGTGAGATGCCTACCTTATAAATCCCTTATCCAACAAATAATTCCATGGTCTTTCAACTGCTTAAGTCTATCAAGGCCATACAATAAGGAGGAATGGAGATAGATTTGGTATTGAAATGAGATATATACCAAAATTAATTTTCTTTTCTAGAGGAACACTAGGTTGATCATTGGGGAACTGATGTCGCCTCAAACTATACCTCCTTTTTAAAGGTATAAGCGGTTGTTGTCAAAATATATAACCTAACTAAGAATAGGGTCGATCCCATAAGGAATATGGTATATATGGAGTAATTACATGCAAGTCGAATGAATTAACCTACTTATCTCTCAAAATTTGTATTAGCAATAAGTAAACCTAAACTAGAAGCAAGTGTTGTGAAATCAGTGAGAAAAGTAGTTAGAGTATTGTGTTCCCCATGAACTCCTAACTTACTATCCCCAGATAATCGTAATATTTTCTAGTATGTAGCATGCAAAACTGGTAAGTTAAGTTTACCAAACCCTTTAATTGAGGACAGAGGTAAATTTCATCACATGATTTTATCCATCCCCGCAATGTAACATTATTAACCCTTATATGTTGTTCCAGTACAACCACCCCTTGATCCAGTTTAGTTGATTAGACTAGAGGAATCACATCAAATCTTGTTAATTAATCTTTTTTCCTATTCATCACTACCTTGATCTAGTCAGTAAGAATTAGGTGAATTCTAACATTGGTCACCGCTAAAAACATTCATAAGAAGAGAATTAATTAATACATCTATGCAAACTTTGCAAGAATTATAAATTATCTAATTTTACCTTGTTAATTCTTCATGGTTCCCACAACCCTAGTTGTGGATTTACCTATGCATAATCATTGTAGATGAAAGAATCATGATATAGAATAACACCATTGCACACTTACAATGATGAAATTAACAACTATAAATCCAAAGCTCTCCCCAACAAATCACAATATAATGTTTTCAATGTAAAATCAAAAAAGAAGAAGTCTCAAAAGTGTTTTTGTATCCTCCCGTATGTCTTTCTACTAAAAAGACCTAAAAAAAAACCTAATTATAATAAGATACAAATCCAAAATGAAGTAGGAAAACTGGATTCAGCGGCTTCTATGGACTGGGACATGGGTCATACAACGAACCATGGCTCGTACATGGGCTTTGTACTCTACAACTTTCAAAACCTAACTACAATTCCACGAGACCTTATTATGGTCTATCTTTAGACTTATGGTCCGCGGAGGGTTTTGTCTAATAACTTTTCTGAAACTCTTTAAAATCTGATCCTCTAGGCACGAAATCAATCCACAACTCATGAAAATGTTCACAACTCGTCTGACAATTTTCGGATGCAACATTTGAAGCTTGGTCCTTTACTAGATCTCACTTATGAAACCTCTTTACGGCTCGTGGAATGAACCATGACCCTTAGAGTAGCTCGTAAATCCTCAAAAACACTAATTCTACAAAAGATTGCCCAAAATCATGCTAAACACTGTAATGCTACAAAATAAATATAAAAACACATCAAGCCCAATAACAATACTTTAAGAACACACAATATTTCAAGTTTTAACCATTAAAAGTATTGTATTTTTGCAGTACATCAACACCCTTGATGTCGCCTAAGTTACACCTCCTTTTTTAGGATAAAGCAGTCGTTGTCAAGAAATAAAACCTAACCAAGATTAGGGTCGAACCCAAGGGAATATATAGACTTAAGAGAATTCAATTAATGCAATTTGAGTGATTGCCAACTTGCTTCCCCAAAGGTGGAGTTGCAATAATCAGTAGAAAAGTAAACCTAACTAACACAAGAGTTGAATCAATATGGAGAGAAACTAAGGTATTATGTTCCTAAAGATTCCCTAACTTAGTATCACTGGATAAATAATTCCTTTTTAGTGTGTAGCATATAGGATGATAAGTTAAGTTCACAAAACCTTTTGGTCCAGGCGAGAGGCGAATTTCACTAGGTGACATGGCCCACTCGGTACTGTGCATTACTATCCCTTATCTATTAGTCCCAGTACAACCTCTCCTTCACCCTGTTGGGTTGATAAGATGAAAACTCATCAACCGAATCTAGCTAATTAATCTTTTTTCTTATTCATTACTACCTTGATCCAGTCAGTAACACTAGAAATGTTCTAATATTGGCCACCACTAGAAAAAAATATAGAATAAAGAGAGTCAATTAATAGATGCATGCATAATTTTCAAGAATTATGAATTATCCAGTTTTATCTTGTAAATTCTTCGGGGTTACCACAACCCTAGTTGTGGATTTAGCTATTCATGATTTTTGTAGATGCATGACTCATGAAATGGAATAACATAATAGAGAACTTACACTATAGTATTAAGAACAAGCAAATCCAACTTCAAAGAGAATCACAAGATTAAAGATCAAATCAAAGTACAAGTGTTTCTCGAAACTCTCCAATGTTATCTCTACTAAATCTTACTATTTTTCCTTCCTCACTATCGAGGTCTCAATGTACTATATGTAAAATAACATAAAAACCTATTTGTAATATTTAAAATACAAGCCCTAAACACAATAGGATAGCCAGGTCGGCACGCCTCACAAACAGGGTTATGGGTCATATTACATTCCATGGCCAATAATCAGGGTCTCGTATATTGCTATTGGAAAACTGGACTTTAGGTCTACGATACCCCTCTACGACCTGTAGGGGTTTTTGTCTGATGAATCTTCAAAAAGTCTCTCATCTTTGATCCTCAATGCACGAACCATGTTCTACGACTCATAAGAAAATCCACAACCCATCTACATGTTCGTAGAACAACTTCAGAAAATCAGCTCCTCCCTGGAATTATCCACGAAACCCACTTCACGACCCGTAGAGTTAACTACAGCCCGTAAAGGGACTTATATTGCATCAAAATTAGCAACTTCTGTACTTTCTTTCCAAAATCAAGGCCAACTCTAGAATCTTGCAAATATAACATAAAAACACATAAAACCAACAAACATCATATTGAGAACACATAAAATTTCAAGTTTTAAGCATCAAAAGTGTTATATTTTGACAGTACATCAACACCCTCAACTTAAAATTATTGCTTGTACTCAAGAAATGGACTCAATCTATATAAGTAATACAGGAACACACAGAACTTAACCCAATGGCATATATGACATCAATCTTAAACTCAAAACTCAGATACCTACACCGCTTTTTCAAAACAGAATCAGATAGCCATCTAGCAAATCAATATGGACTAGTGCATGTGGCAATACAACTATGACCAGTGAGGTACTATAAGCAATCCGCAATAACTGAATAAGTCTAATGCTAACAACGCAATGCAAGTGCCCCACAGAAAGAAGCCCCATATCTCACTCTCAATTTCATATATAACCTTGGGACTATGCAAGATCACTCACTCTCAAAAAAGATATTGATATATCATGCTTAATACCATAAGCTTGCCCCTATACTTAAGACTAAGATCTTTTACTACTTGGACTAGGACCACAATAGGAATTTATAGGCTTGTAACATAAGCTCAGGGTACTTTGGTATAGTATTTTGGGAACATAGTTACAAAAGGTCCTCCTTGTCACTGCGTTTTCCTACATTTTTGCGCTACCAATACTATTACTTTCCATCTCATTCTCCCTTTCTCCTATTTCAAGCTTTTTTGGGTGATTTCTTTTTATATTCTGCTTTTTTCCTTGCTTTTAAACTTTATTTTTCTTTTTAACTCACAACTAATGCATTACTTATTTTTCTTACACACAGTACATGATTTTTCTACTTTTATCTATATCACTAACTTCCCCCTTATTTTTCTGTTTCACCCTTACACTAGTCACCTTCTACTTAGACTTTTGGCCTTAGTTGAAGTGCACAATATCCATCCTCAGAACCAGGGCCACTTTTGGTAGCCACCCTCAACTTAGGCTTTTTACCTCAGTCAACGTGCACAATGTTCAAGGAAGGAAAAGGGCCAATCTTAGGATTTTACAACTAACAAGGCTAGGTTAATTAGGTGTTTGTAAATATTAGGTACATGTTAGGCTCAAAACATTAGGAATAAGGGTTATACTGTAATTTTTAATGGTCATTTAAGCTAAGTGGACTTTTAATAACAATGGCCTAAGATTCTTTCCTAATCCAATTAATCTACAGGCTAACTTAGAATAATAGGGCAAGTTCCGAATTAGCGCACAACACATGAATTTAGCAATTTAAGCTCACACTCACATGGCATTGACTGCATTATCAACAAAAGACTCTCAGATCATGTTTTTTTATCTCAATTTATCCTCACTTATCTGAACAAGCATTGTCAACACACCTAAACAGGCTTGTTGCTATCCAAACTACAACAATAACATACCAAGTGGAATCCCACAAGTAGGGTCTGGGGAAGGTAGAATGTATGCAGACCTTACCACTACCTTATAGAAGTAGAGAGGTTGTTTCCTGGGAACCCTCATCTATAAAACCCATAAGCAGAATAAACTAGATATGACAAAAAGGAAAGGGAACAGAAAGAGCGACTAATAAAGAAAAACACATAACAGGATGTAAATATGATAAAATTAATACATATGACATATAATGAAAACACATGATATAAAACACGACTCCTCTTGCTACCCTATTATACCCCTGGCCAGACATCCTACCTAACCCCACTAACCAATTATCCTACTACTCTAATTCTTAACCTCCACTCCTTTCTATCTAAGGTCATGCCCTCGGTGAGATTAGGTTGCTATCTAAACTAACTAATAAAATTTTGGTGGGTATCATTTTTCAAATAAAACACAAAAACGTGATATATGCTACAGGTATTAGTACTATATGCTACAAATACTACCTAAACATCATAAATATATCGGTTTAATAGAAAACAAATATCCATGGGGAAAAAGAACACAGCCGACAAAACCCCAACATCAAAAATTGGGGTAACTATGGACCCAAGCAACTCAAACTTCATTGAGGCCCACAACTACCAACACCCTATCGAAAAGGAGGTGCATTGTCCCTACTGCACACAATTAAATCAAAACAAAGTAGGGGTTAAAAATCATACCTGGCGCCTAAGCGCCAGTATGGTGAGTCTGACCACCCTCATCCTCCGTGGTGGCGTTCTTAGTGGTAGCACTCTGTCCGGAGGGGCCAACACCCCTCACCCTCGCAAGTTCTCGAGCCTGTTGTCTCTCCTCCTTTAGTCTTCACTCCCTCAAGACAAGATCGAGCTCTTCCTACTCTGTAAACCCTGCATGTGAGCATATGACATCCTCATGATCATTTGTCTGGGGTCACTTCCCATGGAAGACTAGATAGGCTTATCAAGAGCAAATAAATCTACCACCGAAACTGAGAGTATGGTCTCTGGTAGTGTTACTGGTGCTACTAATTATGCTTCCACATCGGCACAAAGCTATTAGATCTCCATCTGGATGGTCTTCAAGTCTGTTGGTCAGGCCATGCTCAAACTATGTCGTACCCTCACCTCGAAGGCAATAATACGGGCATCCATGGTGGAAAGATAGTCCTAAATAGCGGCTACCATGTATGTCTGCATGCGACCCTTCGAGTCTGAAATCACCTGGCGCTCCTAGGGCCTAATCCTCTGAAGTAGCTTGAGTCAACTATAACTCAGCATGTGATAACCTCTGCGCCATGGCTCGTATAGATATGGCAAACACGTAAACCATGCCCACGAGTGCAGCTTCTGTTGAAGTGGCCTATGGTGCAGGAATAAAAGTGGTATGCCCCCTCTCTTCATCTGCCTCATGCTATAGGGGCCTATCTTCAGTAGCAACAATAGTGGCGGTGGTGTGTAGAACCTAAGGTGGTGGCGCTAGGGCCTCTAGCATAGGAGCAGGCTGATGTTGTGCTGACTGGAGAGCCACTGGGTTCTTCTCAAACCTGATCAGAGTGGCATCAAAAGTGCACTAACCCTTGATCACGATTCCAGTTAGTGCAAACACTCCACTCTCAACTCTAAACAAAGCTTGTATATGAAGAAAGGAAAAGTGATAGAGGTGGACCTCTTAATGGTGGCCTCGTGAATCTAGTCAGCAATAAGGCAGGCCCAATCAATCTCATAACCAGCTATGATGCTGGTAACCAGCACTGCACGCTTCAGTATTAAGGTATTATCAGTAAGAGTTGGTCGGATGTGTAATCTGTCAACAGCCTACCAAAACATGGCAGGGAAACTAAGCGAAGCCTTGACAATAGGCTTCGAGTGTATGGCGATCTATGCAAGTCTTATACCCTACTCAGCAATATAACAAGCTACCCATCTTATCAAGTTAGCTCTGCACTCTGGATCTCTCATCCCCAACAGGTCCCTCGTCTTTCCTACTCTGTAGTCAAACTTAGTTGTGGATCTAGGGGCGGGGAGCTCTTGCCTGAATAGTATGCGATGGATAATGGTCTTCGTAATATCCACCCGTCGACTCATCACTCTGGTCTTGGTTAGTTTGTGTTGTGCAAAGCGCTTCTTTCCCTCGAGAAGAGTACTATGAATAGTGGTTGCATAAGACACATAGAACTCCCTTACCATGGTAAAGGAGTATCGACCCAGTGATTGGGTCAGCCACTAGAGCCCATATCTGATCATCATGTCCTAGAGATCGGGGATACTGTCAACTCTGTACGGGATAACTCAGGGCTTCTCATAAATTGAGTAACCTAGCTTGCCCCATCTGTATTCTGCACATCCTTCACATAAATATTTTGCATGCCCTAGATGCACCACTGGCTAATAAGAGCGTCTGGTGGAGATGGTGATGATCGAGGTACTGCAGAGAACTACGTCTTTGATCTGTTGCCTGAGCTTGACTCAGAGCTGGACACCTCTCTAGATGGATTCATCTAATAGAGTTGCTCCTGCTATTGTCTCCCTCATCAGAATGGGGTACAAACAATAAGAGCCTAAGTTTTCCCAGATCTTGTAGTAGCTCTCGTATGAGGTTTATCAGCCTCTTGGTCCGGATAGACGCCAAGTTCCTCTAGTAAATCACTCAGTGCAGGGGTCTGTTCATCCTCCGAGGGCTCATCTCTGAGCCTCCTTTTTAGGGCCCTCATCTCGTCTTCCTTTTGGGGCCATAGTACCTAAAACATGAACATTTAAGCACTTAGGTTAGCCCTAATGATCAAAAGATGAAATGCAAAAACAACTTGGACTTAATTGTACAAAGGTCTACGAAAGCACTTCTATGGGCTGTAGAAGGCTCTCATAAAATAGTGGTCACAACAATTTTTATTCACTGGAAATGTCTACGAGACCAGGTACAACTGGTAGAATGTTCCATGAGTTGTAGACTGAGTCATAGAGACTTCCAGTGTCTAAATTTATTTCAAGAAGGGATCTGTGAGATCACTCTATGAGCCGTAACGTATTTTACAACTTGTAGAAGGTCTCGTCTGATGGATACTCAGAAACTTCAAGTTTCTTGAATCTTGTACAAGGAGCAATCATGACTCATGGAATGTTCCACGGACCATAAAAGCCACTTGTAGACTAGAAAACTCAATCACCTGAGTTTCTAAGTCCACCACAATAGACCCTATGAGACTTTGTCAATTTGTATTCTTACAGCATAGAAGCAAAACGCACACACCCACCTTATTTTGATACAACAACCAATACCCCAATATTCTAGTCAACACATATACCCCATAAAATTGATTAGACATGCTTCCTCAACCCTTCCTACCCCATATGAATACTTTTATCATCAAAATTATGCGCCCACGCCATCACACAGCGAATATCAGTCATACAATCAATGTAATTACATGGTGAATGATTACATGGGCACTAAAGACACATCAATCAAACATGGACAAAGGAAACCATACCATATTCTGCTAGACAAATATTCAAGCATGGACAACCATAATATAATTATCACATATACTATTTTTCACACAAGGGTTCGTGTCTACAACAACCATTCCTGACATATTTGCTCAATTCAACCCTACAAATATAGGTAAATTAAAGGTATCTAGTTAACCGAGAACTTACCAATTTATGTAATTAGATTGCAAAAGATGAAGGAGGTAGTGGGACACTAAACCCTAGGTCGTCAAAAATTCTTCCCGAAAAATAGAGGAATGATCGTCATTGGTGGTCGAAAATTTGGAGAGGTGGTATGGCTGGGCACAATTTGTAATTTAGAGATGAAATGAGGTCAAAATAATTTGGATCCATTATTTATACTTTGACCAGGTCAGTTGAAGTCCGATGGGCTTAGACTCTACGAAACCCCGATTATGGGCCATATAGTGTTTTATGGGTCATGAATTGTGGTTTTGTAAAACATCCAAACTCTAGTTTTCAGGACTGGGTTTCATGGACCAGTATATGAGTCGTAAAGTGAAGTATTACTTGTAGAGTTGGTCATAGAGAGCTCAACACTTAGAATAATTTCAGAAAACTTACCTGGGGTCCACAAGCCTTATTCACGTCCCGTAGTTTTATCTAAGGATCATAACTTGGCTCGTAGACTAGAGTGCACAACGTTTTGCTCAATGAAAATGTCTATAAGATAGTGTATGGGTTGTAAAGAGCTTTACGGCCCGTAGAACCAGTCATAGAGGCACTTCCTAATACCCTTCTCAGCCAAAAATGTCTGACTTATTCATATACCTGCATATTCTTCATAGAACATACTTTTACCTAACATGCAACCAGCCTAATATCTATGATTACAGCCAAAATGCAAGCAAATAAACTATCTATGAGTCCAAAAATTGAAAATAAAGTTACAACTATAAGTAATACATCAAAAACCTTGGGTTACCTCCCAAGTAGCACCTAATTTATTATTGCGGCGTGACTTCAAAAAATTGGTTACTTAAACTTCATCAATTGCCTAGACTTCATTCTTTAAATCATTTGGCCTTTTCATAGACTGCCAGACATTGAAGACAACTTCTTCGTCATTTAATCTAAACCTAAGTTGATTGGCTTCCATGTCCACTAGTGTTTGCCCAGTGGCTAGGAAAGTCTTACCAAGATAATTGGGACGTCGAAATCAACTTCGCAATCTAGGATCACAAAGTCTATGGGGAATATGAACTTCACAACTTTGACCAGCACATATTATCCCCACAAGCTTCTGCACCATGTGATAAGCCATCAACAACCACATGCTCATCACAGTAGGGGCTCCCAAACCTATCTTCTTGAAGACCGCAAGGGGCATCATATTAATACTGGCACCTAGATCACATAGTGCCACTGTGAACTCCACATCTCTAATAGTGCAGGGTATGGTGAAAGCACTGAGATCTTCTCATTTTTAGACCAAGTACCTCGTAACAATCGCACTACAATGTTAAAGCTCTTGGAAGAGCTCCTGACTCATAGTGTGCTTCTTCATAACAAGGTCTTTTATATACTTTGCATACCCTGGCATCTTCTCCAATGCCTCAGTGAGTGGGATGTTGATGGAGAATTTTTTCAGCATGCAGAGAAAGTGCTTGAACTTGCCTTCCTCCTCCCTCTTTGATTCTTTAAGGGAAGGGAAGAGGAGACCTAGGAATAGGCTTCAACTTCAGTGGAACATCAGTAGCTTCATTTACCCCATCCTTTCCATGGTCATCTCCTGTATCCACATTCTTGATTGCAACTGTCTCCTCTCGAATATCATCCTTATCAACTAGCATAAAAAGATCAATGGTGCTCTTACTACTATGAGTAGTAACTGCCATGCACTGTCCTTCATTCTTTGGGTTCTAAACTATGTTGCTAGGCAGTGTACCCCTATGACACTGATTGAGTTGAGTTGACACTTGACCAAACTATTGCTCAAGTTGTTTGATAATAATAGCATGACTCAATTTTCTAGTTAATATTGGAGATTTTAGATTTCAACCCCCTTAGAGTTTCATCCTTTGTCTCATCTTTGTTCAAAAAGTGATCAAATATCTCCTCAATTCTTAATCTACTTGCACCTTCATCATGGTTTATGGTGGCACATAGGGACCATTTCTATAACCATCTCTGCGACCCCAATTTATATCTCTCTCTTGGCCTCTGTTCCGATCATAGTATTCTCTACGGTTGTCTCTAAAAGATCCAGCTCTATTGAAGTTCTGACCTTGGTTTCCTCGACATTGGCGCCAATAGCCCTAACTGGACCCTTAGGTTTTAGTCTAGAAACCACCCATCTAATTAGCAATGAAATAGGTGTCCTCCTCATAGTAAGGCTCATCACACATGGGTGCACGTGGAGATTGATGAACCACTGCATTAACTAGCTCCTGGTTTTGCTTTATCATCACCTCCATGCCTGTGGGGATTCAGGTAAGCTCCTACATAATTCGTTCATTTATCTTAGCTTGCTCTGAACCAATACTGACAACACATAAACTTTTGGTAGATGCTCTATCGCCATGAACGACTAGTCTTGACCACTCTCTCCATCCTTTCTATAATCCTTGCGAATGGTTGATCAAGGATCATGCCCCCATGATAGTGTTATTGCAAGCCTGACTATTCTTATTGAAAGAATGGTAGAAGATCTCCACCAAGGTATCATCAACGAACTTGTGGTTCGAGAGACTCCTCAAGCACTTAATAAACCGTTCCCATAGAGTACTGATCGAGTTACCAAGAAGTTTCTCAAAGTTGTTGATCTAGTATCTCAACTAGATCTTCTTTGATCTTAGGAAATGACTCTCCAAAAAAGCCTTCTACACTCAGCCCAACTAGTGATCGAACTCAGTGAGAGATCAGATAGCCATAGTGTTGCATTGTTTGTAAGAGACAATGGGAAGACAAGAAGCCTCACATCATCCATAGACAGATTTTGTGTTCCCATCACACTTTTACAAATGAATTTAACATTGTGTAGATGGCTATGAGTAACCTTTGATAGTAAGCCCGTAAATAGCCCACGGTTCTGCTGCATCAGAAGCAACCCACTCAAGACTATGAACTTCATGTCGACCAATAATGGTGGCAACACAATAGCTCCAATCACCTGCATAGCCAGAAGATTCAGCCTATATTGATTACACTGATAAGCATTGGCATTAAAATCCTATGGTTGTGGAGTGATTTCCTCAAGAAGAGGTGGGTTCTCATGATTAGCATTCTCATTCTCATTCCTATTAAAGCTACATTAGCCATGTTGTTGGCATTATCTTGGCCATTCTACTCAATGTTCTATGGATCTCTATATCAAGTGGAGTCAATGGTCTGCCTCGACTTCGTGTGTTGTGCATACACTATACTTACACCCTACAAAGAAACAAAGACAACAAAAAACATCAAATGTGGGAAATAAGAATTAATACCTAAATCACTATCAATTAACCAAGATTAGTCGTATCCCCCAACAATGGCGCAAAAATCTTGGTGTCGCCTAAGTTACACCTTCTTTTTTAGGATAAAGGGATTGTTGTCAGGAAATAGAACCTAACCAAGGTTAAGGTAGAACTTAAGGAAAGACTAGACTTAAATGAATTCAATTAATATAATTTAAGTTATTAAACCAACTTACTTCCCCAAAAAAGGGGTTGCAATAATCAGTAGAAAAGTAAATCGAACTAACACAAAAGTTGAATCAATGTGAAGAGAAATAAGGGTATGATTCCCTAACTAAGTATCACCGGATAACCTAATTATATTCTGATGTGTAGTGTGCAAGATGGCAAGTTAAGTTCACCAAACCCTTTGGTCCAGGCGAGAGAGCAAATTTCACTACATGACTTGGCCCATCTTTATAGTGTGCATTACTAACTCTTACCTATTAGTCCCAGTACAACCTCCCCTTGGCTAAGTTCGGTTGATTATACGAGAAAACATCAATTGAATCCTATTAGTTAATCCCTTTTCCTATTCATTACTACCTTGGTCTAGTAAATTATACTATGTGGTTACTTAGGTGAAAGAAAATGGTACATATCAAGCTCAAGCATTAGGACCAAGAGATACATCAAGCATTTGGTTGGTTATTTAGGCTAAATGGCCTAATATGAATAATGACCTAAGATCCTTTCCTAACCAACTAACCTACAGTCTTAGACAGAGTAACAAGGCAAATTTTGAATTAAACACAACATAAGAATTTTGTAAAGAAACTCACACCCACTTGACACCGATTACACTATCAACACAGACTCTCAGATCATACTTTTCATTATAACTAGATCTTAACTTATCAGAACAAGCATTATCAATCATTAATATCACATTGTTATCAAAACTACCTAACACAAAAATTCTGAAGGGTATCATTTTTCCACAAAATGAACATATGCCACATATTTTGATAAAATATACTACTAATACTACTTAAACATCCTAAACGTGTTGGTTCAACAAAAATTAAATATTCTTAAAGAAAGAACACAAACAAGAAAATCCATCGAACTCAAAATTTACGATAGTTATAGGCCATGGTTACTCAGACTTCACTAAGGCCTATAACTACCTACACCTAATCAAAGGAAAATTTGCATTGTTCTCAATGCAATAAGATACAACTAAAGTAAAGCATCGAGGTAAAAAAGAATATACTTGGATGCTTAAATGCTAGTGTCTGGCTGTGCCTGACCACCCTCAACCTGCCTAGTGGTCTCCTCAATATCTGGAGCATGTATCGAGGGTCCAGCAACCCTCATCCTCACTAGCTTACATAATTGTAGGGCCTCCTCATCCACATTGAAGCCCAGTCTAGTAGTCTTGAACTACTCTATCTTAGTCAACTTCGCCTCTCATCTCACAGCATCTGGATCATCATCCTCTAGAAAAGACCTTTTTCCAAGGGCGTGAAGTGGTATCTCCTTGGGAGAAAACAAGTTAACAACTGCCTTAGTAGTATCGGATGGATAAAGCATAAGTGGTGTTGATGCTACTATCCTCATCTCGATATGGAGCTGTTGGATCTCCTCATAAATAGTTGTCAAACCAGTAGGCTGGGCTGATATGAGGCTCTGCTCCACTTGCCTCTAAAATGCATCAATGCGGCTGAGTAATAGTGCAAGCCTCTCTGTACGTGTGGCCATAAAATATGACTCAACCTATGTCTCAGCCTCTGAAATAGCCTGGCAAACCCACGTGCTAATTTGTTATAGCAACTAAGTCAATTGGGACTTAGTGGGAGCCTATCACTATGTCAGGGCTTGGATAGATATTGATGATATGAATACCATGCCAGCAAGGGGAGGGTATGTGGGTACGACCTCTAGTGTAGGATTAGAAGTGGTACTGTACTCCCTCTCTCTCTCAGTCTCGATTAGTAGGGGCCCCTCAGTGTCTGGAGCAGTAGCAGTAGAAGTAGATGGAGGCTCAGACTGTGGCATCGCATCAAATAACTCTAGTAAGTGGATTAGAGGTTGTGGTGCTTGTCGAAGGGCCAGAGATTCTCATCGGCCTTTATTAGGCTGGCATTAAGTGTTTGCTAAACCTCGATCATAGTGCCTAGATGGTGAAGAATCTCCACCCTTGCCGCTATACATAAGCGATAGATCAAGCATGGGAAGGCGATAGAGGTAGACCTCATCAGGGCCTCCTCATGTATCTAATCTGCTATTAGATGGGCCCAATAAATATCATAGCCAGCCAAGATGATGGTAACTAATGCTGCGCAATTTGGTGTCTGTGTATTATTAGCATGTGTAAGCTGGATCCATGATCAAACTACAACCCTTCAAAACTTATTAGTGAAGTTGAGTGATGCCTTCATGATCACTGCTAATGTAGAAACCCAGTTAGGGTCTAGGGCCTGCTCTGCAATATGATCATCGACCTATCTTAGAAGTGAGGCTTTTCGAGCTGGAGCTCTCATCAAAACTTTGTCCCTGGTTTGCTCCAACCTGTGATCAAACTCAGTTGTAGTACTGGGGACCTAGTACTTAGGACCAAAAAGAAAATGCTGAACAGTGGTCTTAAATAAGTCAATCGAAACTCATCTTACCATCATGCGTGTAAGACGAGGTTGAGAAAGGTATCTCTTCCCTTTTAGGGTTGACTTTATATAGTGGTAGCGTGGGAAGAATAGAACTCTCAAACTATCATTGGGAGTACTTCCTCGATAGGGTTGCCAACCTTTCCAAGTTGCAACGAGCTATGGTATCCTAGAGTCCAAGGACACTATAAAGGCCAAAAGTGATGATCTGGGGCTTGTCAAATATTATACGAACCTATCAATCCCACTCATCATACTACAGGTCGTCCTTGTAGAACTGGTGAATGGCCTGCACATACCACAGGCTAATCAATGTATCTAGGGGTGAAGGTGGTACTAGAGGTGTTGAAATACTAGGATTCTGACTCCTCTCCAGATCTAGACTCGGACCCCCTTCTAGGGGAACTCATCTTGATGGAATTGCTCTCCCTATCACCTCTCTTGTTAGACTGGGAGGTCGGACCACTATGGCCTGAGTCTGAGGCGGCACTGTATTTCTACTAGCCACCTATATATATGGTCATTTGATACCCATATCTTTCTGGATGCCGAGATCCTCTGTAGACCCACTAGCCTTAGGAGCGACCGAAGTATCCGACGACTCATCTCATAATCGGGTGTGCATGGCTCAAATTTCATTCTTTCTAGTATTTGGAGACATCATACCTTAGACTCACACCACTAGCACACAAATTAGTCTCCCTAGTACAAGAAAGAAAAGCAAAGAGTTACAAGAAAAAGTGGCAGAAGGACCTACGAAGGCTTATCTACAAGCCATAGGAAAAACTATGGGTCATAGATGGCATAATACAATAAACAAAATACTAGAAATGTACTCTGTGAGACCAGGTACAACTCGTAAAATCAACTATGGCTATAAACTGAGTCATAAGTGTAATTCTAGAACCAAAATTGGTAAGCATAAAACCTACGAAACCTGGTTACAAGCCATATTCTAAACTACGACCCATAAATGGTTTCGTCTAATGAGATCCCAGAAAACTCTAAGTTGTTGGGCTTACTTACGAGGGGAAACTACAATCCATGGATTAATCCTCGAGCTGTAGAAGACCTACGTTCTGTAAAAATACGGCAACCTTGGTTTTTGAAGTTTATCAAATGGTTTCCACTAATCATTATCGGTCCGAAAATCATAACCAGCAACCAAACATGTCAATCTGAACAGCATCGAAGCAAGAATTAACGCAGTCAGCATATTTTTCACCAAGTTACCCAACACCCCATATATGTATATAATAAAACTACCCTGTAATTAACAATTCATCATAAACATAATATTTTGACCACATTGAACAACTAATGTACATGTTATCATTTAACATAAGCAATCACATGTGAATTTTCAATCAAATAGTTCAATCTTAATCCAATAACCAGTGACTACGTGATTTCAAACAATGTCATACAAACACCTTGTGGCCAATTAATTTAGTTTCACTTTTGTCATATACATGATTCAATTTCAAAGGCAAAAGCAAATTAGTTCCAAGCATGCAATATTTCTCATGAACAGGCAACACCCATTACTAGAATCATAAACCTTGGAATACTATTCCTAATAATATTTCACCCTATTGACACAATTTCCAGTAACATATAGTAAATCAAATCAAAAATATATTGGAATTTGATCAAGAAGTTGAGAAATTGCAAGAGATAACCGAGAAAAGGGAACCCAAGGTGCACCAAAAAGTGGCCGAAAAATATGGTGGTGGTCGGAGACTTGGTAGAGAAGATAAGATTAGGGTATTTGAGGAAAATAAGGCAAGAATGAGTGGAAATTATTTCACGCCTATTTTAAACAATTGACCTGGTTGGATAAAAATTGGGTGCACGTCTTACGAAAGCCAATTTATAGGCCATAAAAAAACTATGCCCCATAGGTCATGGTCCCATGGTTTTCCTGAACTCTAGTTTAAGAAGATTGGCACTGCGGATCCATTTACAAGTTGAACATAGATATACAACCTGTATGTTGGATCATAGATGTCCCCAATACTTAGAAAGTTTTAGGAATCTCACCTATAGTCAACGATCTCTATTCACGACTCATAGTTTTAACTATGAGTCATAAAGTTGGCTCGTGCACTAGAGTGCACAGAACTTTGCTTACTGGAAGTGCTCGACAAGTCAGTGTACGAGTCATGGTGTGAACCACGGCTCCTAGAATTGACTTCTCTCACTTTTTAGCACTAGTTTAATGACTTAGCCATGTTCCTACATGTCCTTTATAAAAAAAACTACTACCCTACAAGCCACTAGTCTGAGAGTCCAAAAGTACAAGTAAAATAATAAAAATAAACCACCTATAAGTCCAGATAGCTTAAAATAAAATAAAAATACAAATGTTACATCAGATTTCTTAGTTTGCCTCCCAAGTAGTGCTTGATTTATTATCGTGATGCAACTTGGACAACTTGGTTACTCAGAATTCACTAAGTACCCAAACTTATATATTTAGATCATCAGGCCTCTTCATAGACTAACAAATGTTGAAGATGACGTTTTCAATATTTAATCAAAACTTGAGTTAGCATGATTTCATGTCCACCAATGCTCAGCCAGTGGCTAGGAAGGTCCTTCCCAAGATGATTGTGACATTGAAGTCAACTTTGCTATCCAGATCACAAAGTTTGTAGGGAATATGAATTTTTCCACTTTGACGCGAGTGTCATATAATATCCCTCACAGGCTTCTTCACCGTCATATCAACCATCAACAACTGCATATTTATTGTAGTAGGAGATCCTATGATTAACTTCTTAAATACAGTAGGAGGCATTAAATTGATGTTGGCTCCTAGGTCACACAATGCCTTTGCAAATTCTACGTCTCCAATGGGGCAGGGTATGGTGAATGCTCCAGGATCTACTTTCCTTTTCACCAAGGACATTATTGTTATTGCATTGCAATGCTGAAGCTCTCGAGACAGCTCTTGGCTCACTGTCTTCTTCTTCATCACCAAGTCCTTCATGAACTTTGCATACCCAGGCATCTTCTCCAATGCCTTAATGAGAGGGATGGTGATGGAAAGTTTCTTCAACATGAAGATGAAGTATTAAAACTTACCTTCCTCCTTCTTTTTAAGTCACTGAGAGAGATGTCTAGGTATGGGTTTCAACTTTTGTGGCACCACTACCTCATCGTTTACCCTATTCTTGGTGCTACCATCTCTAGTTTTTACATCTTACAATCTACCAGCTCCTCTCATCATCATCAGTTGGCATCAGTGGGTTAATGGTGTTTTTCCACCACATGTCATCATTGCCATGCACTGCCCCTCATTCTTCAGATTTTGCACTATGTTGCTGGGCAACGTACCGTTCTGACACTAGTTTAATTGAGTCTAGATCTGATCGAACTAATGCTCAAACCACTTGATAGAAACAAAACAAGACTATTCAAGTTTCTAATTAATGTTGGAGATGTCCAATTTCTTCCCCTACAAGGTCTCATCCTGAGCGTCAGTCTTCTTCAGTAGTCTGCTCGACATCTCCTTAATTCGTGAACTACTAGTGCTAGAGTCATAATTATATAATGGAACATATGGACCATTTTATAACCATCTCTACATGCCCAAAAAGTATTTCTATCTTCTCCTCTGTTCCTATCATAGTAGCCATCTCGACTGTTGTCTCTGAAAATGCCATCTCTGTTAAAGTTCCAACCTTGGTTTCCTTAGCCTTAGAACTAATAGTCCTAGCTGGACCCTAAGGCATTGGTCCAGAAACTCCCGTCTGATTAGTGACAAAGCAAGTGTCCTTCACATAGCAAGGATCCTTATACATTGGTTCTCGTAAAGGCTGATGATTGATGTCGCCCAAGCTACACCCTCTTTTTTAGAGTAAGCGGTCATTGTTAAGGTATACGACCCAACCAAGGTTAGGGTCGAATCCCATAGGAAATATGGTAGACTTAGAAGAATTCAATGCAATCAAGGTTGATTAACCAGTTTATCTCCCCAAAGTGGGGTTTTATAACAACTACGAAAAAGTAATCCTAAACTAAGATAAGTAGTAAACCAATATATAGAGAAATTAGCTAATTGTGTTCCCCATGATTTCCTACTCAGCATTATCAAATAATCAAATGCTTTTCTGATGTGTAGTGTATAGAATGGTAAGTTAAGTTCACCAAACCATTTGTCCCAAGTGAGAGTCAAATTTCACTATATGATTTGATCCATCCCCGCAGCATGACATTACTAACCCTTACCTATTTTTCCAGTACAACCTCCCCTTGGCCCAGTTTGGTTGATTAGACTAGGAACATCAATCAAATCCTACTAGTTAATCTCTTTTCTATTCATTACTACCTTGATCCATTCAGTAACACTAGGCGAGTTCTAATGTTGGCCACCATCAGAAAGCATTCAATACGAAGAGAATTAATTAATACATGTATGCACACTTTTCAAGAATTGCGAATTATCTAGTTTTACCTTGTTAGTTCTTTATAATCCCCACAATCCTAGTTGTGGATTTGGATACTCATGATCAGTGTAATGCAAGACTTATGAATTTGAATAACATAACTAAGCATATATAAGAGAATTAAGCACAAGAAATCCAAACTCTTCAATGATAATGGCAAGATTGAAATTGAAAGATGAAAGAAAGTTTTACAAGTGTTTGTCAAACTCTATCATGTTCTTCCACTATTTTTTTCTTGTTGTCTACTCTTCTCTATTGTTCCCCTAAAAAAATAACCTAAAAACCTATTTATAGTGTTTAAAAGACAAAACTAAGATGAAATAGGATAATTGGGTCAAAAACTCTATGGCAACTTCTACAAGCCGTATAACATTTTATGGCCCATAAACGGGCTTTCGTGGGGACATTTCAGCCCTACAGCCTGTAGGGAGTTTCATCTGATGACTTTTCAACAACTCCTTACTTTCTAATCCTTAGGGCATGACACCAAGTCTATGACTCATAAAGTCTTTTATGGCTCGTCTGAATATTCATAGACTCAACTTTAGAAAATCACCCTTCACTGGTATTTTACACGAAACTGTTTTTATGGTCCATAAAAGTATCTACAACCCATAAAAGGTCTCAAAGAACCTCTGCTTCAAAACATTCTATGCACATAGCCCAAAAATTATGCAAACCCTATAATCCTACAAAACAAACATAAAAACACATCAAACCTACTAACATCACTTAAGAACACCAAAAATTCCAAGTTTTAAGCATCAAAAGTGTGGTATTTTGAAAACACATCAATGATTTACTGCATTCATGTGTTCCTGGTTTTGCTTCATCAATAACCCCACACTGGTACTAATTTGAGACAGCTCTTATATCATCTCCTCATTTATTTTTGCTTGCTCAAAATTAGTACAAACTGAGAAAGAGCTCTTTGTTGTCGACTTGTCTTTCATCCCCTATACATGGTTCGTCTTGACCACCTCCTCCAAGTTCTCAGCTATAACTGGAAATGGGCAATCTAAAAATGAGCCCCCATGATAGTGTGATTGCTTGGCTATTTTCATCTTGGTCTTCTTTGAAGATTTCCACCAAGGCATCATCAATGATCTTGTGGTCAAGGACACTCCTTAGGCATTTTGTAAACCTCTACCACATAATGCTGATCAAATCACCAGGCAATTGTTCATCTAATCCTTCAACTTCAAATCTTTTGACCTAGGAAAAAACCTCTCAAAAAAGCCTTCTACATTTCTGTCCATCTAGTAATTGAACACTGTGGGAGCTCAGATAACCAAAGTGTCACTTCATCTATTAAAGATAATGGGAAAACAGGGAGCCCAACAGCATTCATGGACAGATTTTGACTCTCTATCATACTCTTACGGACAAAGATAACGTTGTGTATATGGTTATGCAAATCCTCTTATGCTAAACCCACGAAAAACCCTCTATTTCACAGCATTTGAAGTAACCCACTCTAAACAATAAATTTTGTGTCATCTGGTAAAGGAGGTAATATAATAGCTCTGGTGACATCCACCATCATAGGGTCAAGCCTTTATAGATTCCATGTGTTAGCAGCACCTTGAAGATCCTATGGTGGTGGATTTACGTCCTCGAGTGGTAGTGGGTTATTATTATTATTCTGGTTCATTGTTGCATTTATGGCATCATTTGCATCATTGTTCACATTGTTTTGGGTCATTGTTCTCAGTGTCTTCTTGATCTCAGGGTCAAACAGAGTTAAGAGATCGTCTCAACTATGACTGTTTTGCATACACTACACTTATACACTGAAATAAAACAAAAATAACAAGAAACATAAAATGAGGAAAGTAAGGATTATTTCCCAAATTACTCAAATTAAACCAATGTAAAAGTCATATTCTCGAAAGAGGTGCCAATATTTTGATGTTACGTAAACTTTACCTCCGTTCTGAACGCAGTTGTCATTGTCAAAATGTATAACCTAACCGAGATTAGGGTCGATCCTACAGGGAATATGGTCTAAACCTGAAATACTTATGAGCAAGTCGAACGAATTAACCTATTTATTTCCCAAAATGGGGGGGAGGGAGGCGGGAATTTTGTATTTGTAATAAGTAAGCCTAAACTACAGTCAAGTGTTGTGAAATCAGTGAGAGAAGTAACTAGAGTATTGTGCTCCTCATGAACTCCTAACTTAGTATCGTTAGATAATCGTAATCTTTTCTAGTATGTAGCAGACAGAACTGGTAAGCTAAGTTTACCAAACCTTTTGATCTAGGCGAGAGTTTAATTTCACTACGTAATCTGATCCATCCCTACAGTGTGACATTCCTAACCCTCGCCTTTTCTTCCAGTACAACTGCCCCTTGATCTAGTTTGCTTGATTAAACGAGAGGATTCATATCGAATCCTGTTAATTAATATATTTTCCTATTCATTACTACCTTGATCCAGTTAGTAAGAATTAGCAGAGATTTAAGGTTGGCCACCATTAAAAGCATTTATAATGAAGATAATTAATTAACACATGTATGCACACTTTCCAAGATTTATGAACTATTCAATTTTACCTTGTTAGTTCTTCATAGTTCGCATAACCTTAGTTGTAGATTTAGCTATGCCTAATCATTGTAGATAAAAGAACCCATGTTATAGAATAACATAATTGAACAGTTAAAATAATGAAATTTAGAACAAGAAATCCAAAGTTCTCCATAAGAAATCACAATATAATGTTTCCAATGTAAAACTCACAAAGGAAGAAGTTTCAAAAGTATTTTTTTATAATAAGTAAAATATAAATCCAAAATGAAATAGGAAACTGGATTAGGCAGTTTTTACAGACTGGATATGGTTGTATTAGGAACCACGGCTGGTACCTAGGCTTCATACTCTGCAATATCCAAAAACTAACTTCAATTCAACGAGATCATCTTATGGATCATCTTTAAACTTATGGCTTGTGGAGGGTTTTGTATAACAACCTTTCTGAAACTCTTCAAAATCTGATTCTTCAGGCACGAAACAAATCCATGACTCATTAAGAATTTTATGGCACGTCTGATAGTTTATGGATGCAATATCTGAAACTTGGTCCTTTATTAAATCTCACTCACGAAACCTCTCTACAACTCGTGGAGTGAACCACGGTGTGTAGAATAACCCGTAAATCCTCAAAAACTCTAATTCTATAGAACTTTACCCAAAATCATGCCAAATCATATAATCCTGTAAAATAAATATAAAAAAACATCAAACCCACTAAGATCACTTTGAGAATGCACAAACTTTCAAATTTTAAGCATTAAAACTATTGTATTTTAGCAGCACATCAGGAACACATTGGAAAACTTATTGATGATAAGGACTGGCTTAAGAGTAATGGATTCAGAATTAATATCCTTAACCACATATGAGGATATATGCAACTCTTTATAATTATTTTCTAAGCCTTAAGGCATAATATGAATCAGCTTTTAAACACGAGATCATTATGTTTCCACTCTAGGACTGGCTCATTTAGAAATTAGAATTGGACCACTCAAGTTCAACAATCAATTAAAGCATAACACGCTTGAAGCTAATATATGCCAAGTTTAATGTTAGTGTCAATGATTTCAAGTTTGATGAGGTCAAATAAAGTCACTTTATGGAGAACCGAAACAGGGAAATTTTAATAGACTCTCCTAGTCAACACTAAACCACTGACTAGGGTAATTGAGAAAGACACTAACAAGACTTCAAGATTATTATCAAATTGTAATAGTAAGGTAAGGAGTAACAAAGACAAATTGTCTCCCGAATTAAGCAAAGCATATAGTTCGAGAAGGTTCAATTGGCCGAAATGAATTTCTAGATTCGCAGATTTATCGATATCAAGTACGTGTCAATGATTTCAAGTTTGATGAGGTCAAATAAAGTCACTTTATGGAGAACCAAAACAGGGAAATTTTAATAGACTCTCCTAGTCAACACTAAACCACTGACTAGGGTAATTGAGAAAGACACCAGCAAGACTTCAAGATTATTATCAAATTGTAATAGTAAGGTAAGGAGTAACAAAGACAAATTGTCTCCCAAATTAAACAAAGCATACATATTGAAATGAAATACCCACATCGTACCAGCAACAATATCGGGTGAACCCTCCATATTTTGGCAGGTTTAAAAGGCATAAAACCTGTTTTGACATTGACCACTATGACTCAATGCAAAAATAATACCCTACTAAGCTTGTCAAGTTGAAGTATGAGTCTACGCCTATGCTTGGGGTCAACCACCTCTGCCTCTATAATTCTTAGCATGATGAGCTATCTTACCATACCTAAAGCATTCATCCAATCTATCCAAGGACTTTTCTTTGTGACTTTCCCACACTTCTTGCATGCAGGAGTGGCTTGACCACCTGAACCTCCATCTTAAGCCTTGGGGTTTTCTCTTTTACCTTTGTTGAACCTTAGAGCTGGAATGTTGGATAAGTTTTAGCCAAAGTACCTTTGCCCAACTTGTGAATGACTATTACCACCATTTTAAAAACTTTAGCGGGGAAAGTTACTACTATTAACCCAAGCACTCTTGGACTCCCTAGCCTTCTCTATCAAATTTTCATCCTTTATTTTCTGCACATAAGTTGTAAGCCTCAAAATGCCCATTTCTTTGATCAACATAGTCGTCTTGCATTCTTTGGACACTAAATCTAAAATACCAAATACAAACTTACTCATTCTAGCCCTTGGATTGGAAACCATAAACGGAGCATACTGAGACAACTTAGTAATTTGAGGCAAACTACCTCACACTCATTCCTGTTAGCCTGAGATTGATGAACTCTTGGATTTTAGCTTCATTAACTTCAAAGGAGAGAACTAATCGAGAAATGCTCCCTTAAGTCCTCCTATGCAATGGGACCAACTTCCTTTGCTGTCATTCTTCCATAGTTCATACCAAATTTGAGCAACACCTATAAGTTAGTAAGTGACTAACTCTACCTTCTCTTTTAGAGGTACACTCACGGTGACCCAGATCATGTAAATCCACTTTCCAGACATGCAATTTTGGCAGACTCATCCTCATGAAATCTCAAACTCTCATCGCAGCTATTTCCACATTAGAAGCTAAATCTTTTTGATTCACTTGTGTTGTTATGGCTTAGGCTAGTATTTGAATGATGGTATGAAAATTGGCATTAGTAACTAGCTCATCCAATAGATCATGGGGAACTTGAGCGAATTGTTCCTCAATATCATCGATTCCTCTTTGCATAGGTTAGCTTCTTGAAGGCATTCTTTGAAAAACTCAAAGAACAAGCATTAGAGAGAGAAAGCCTTAAAGTATACTCTAATGCACAACATATACCATGAATAAGTAAGGATTTCCTAAATACCTCATACCTCCCACTCTAGATGTCGCGTGCTTTACACCTATGAACAATATTCTTCTTGACGTAGCATGTTAGACTCCCAAAGACATCTTAAACTTTGTTCTCTAATACCAAGTTTTTCATTACCCAAGTTAATCCCTAAATATTAAATAGCAGTTAGAACCCCAAAGGATCCCAACCAAGCCTCTTGTCATACATAAGATAGCAAAACATATCAAGGACAACACAAAAAGGAGAAGTAAAGTCTCAAGAGAATCTCAATAGAACAAAACTAAAGCAATACACTCGAATAAATAGACTTACATTTTGACGTCTAGACATATCTCTATTAGCAAAGGTTGGGCATAGGACAAGTTCCTAGCTCACCCAAAACTCAAAGTAAATGGTAAAGTAGTCTTAACAAAATAAGAGAATATAAACTTAATGGTTCACCCTCGAAACATGAGGAGTCACCAATTAAGTATCTTTAACTCCGCTCCTAGCCATGAGTGTGAGATGTAGGGCAATCATCTGTCCCTATATTATGATACAATGTACGTAAAAAAATATGTGTAAGTACTTTAAGTGTACTAAGTATGTGAGCAAAATACATAAATAAACATGAGATAGTATAAAGTATGAGTCATGATATACAAGATCAATAAACAAATAAAGCATCTGATAAAATTCATGAGTTATGATCGCTGCATTACAATCATAGTAAAAGCTTAAAAGTAAACTTAATCATTAGGATATCCCTTAAACCAATAATACGACCATACGAGCTATAAAATGGAATCTTATATAACTCTCATGTAAGGCTCCGCAGGTAAGAAAGTATTAAAATGCAGAAAAAGGGAAATCTAGAAATTTGTAGAGGGAAATGTACAAACCCTATCTGCGGCATGTTGTTCAAACCATGAATTGTAGACAAGGCTAATAAATTAGGACCAGTGAGGTGAAAAATTATCTAAGTATAAGTAAGGTCTATAGGTGGAAATTACGACTCATAAATGGAACTACTAACCATACATTGTATTCATAGAGGGGTGGCCTAGGTTTATCAAGTTCTAAGTTTCTAAAGCGCGATGTATGAACAATAGTATGAGTTGTATTCTTGTATATAGTCCATAAATAGGAACGTATATAGACCTCTTAAGTTGAAAATTATTCTAAGTATTAGGCTTTTAAACAAATGGGTTCTATAAGCCAAAGAACTATTTACGAGTCATAAAATGGACTCATAGATGGAGATTTAGATATGATTATAGAGGGTCCAAAATGTAATAGGACAAGATCTAGAATCTATGAACAGTAGATGGGTCTCATAGTCTGGGTTCCGACAGTTTTAATGAAGGGCATTTTTGACCTTTTCCTGTGCCCTATATCGAAAACTACATCATTTTGGCTCTTAAATGACGCCTTTCTAGCCTTATACACCTCAAACGCTTCTTATTTCAACTCATTCCCAAAATCTACCTAAATATAAGACCTTCCAAAAATATTTTCAAGTTCCTCCAAGGTGTGGAAGTGAAGGGTTCAAGTTAGGATTTCAAATTTGTCACTTCTATTCTAGATTTTCCTCATCAAATCACATCCGAAGTATATGGGTTTGATTTTTGGATAGCTTCCACCCACAAAGATGAATAATCCTCCCTTTATTACTCAACTCAAAGTATATGAATCTTATGAAGTTTTACGAAAAGATATTAAAAATGGATTTTTTTGAAGAATATTAATAATGTGTCATAACAAGCTATGCTTTATGGTGGTATATGAGATAAATTTCATGACTTCTATACCTAGGGCTTTGCAATGATCATGGTGGGATTTTTGAAAATGATTCCAATTAATAAGTTTCCTTTTAATCTTAGCGTTAGATGTCCTTTCATACTATGTGTATGCATGTTATTCTTGGACTCATATTTTAAAAGTTCATATGCATTGCCCACTAAATTTCAAGTAAAGGTTCTATGATGAAGTATGTTATGAATGTTGAAGGGTTCCACTACAAGTTATGAAAGTTCATGAAAGCCATGAAATGATTTACAAAGCCTTTTTTATGACTTATGAATGATACACCCTTTTGTGAAAGGATAGTTCTCACTTGAAGGGATTATGAAGTAAATGAGTTATTCCTATCATGAAATGTTTAAGCTGGTAAGCTTACGAACTTATGACTATGTTTATCTATTATGTGGGACTAGACGTAGCACCGAATGAGGCCTCAGGTGAGGGACTATCCCTAAGGATCCTTATATAAAGTGTTTTACCTCATAACTATGTTACACCATAAGATTATGTATTAGCTAGTGGATCCACATATAGCACCATGTTTATGACACCCACAAAGTGGGGTATAGCCAACCTTTGCAAGTAGACTACTCGTTCTCCGGTGTGAGGCAACATTGGGATTTCATGTACTAGTTCACATGATCTTAGTGTTGGTTTGTTTCCCTCCCACATAGTTATGTGCATGATATGTTATAAAGTTTATGTGTGTTACAAGTATTATTTTAATAAGGTATTGAGCATCCATTACATATTGAGCTTAGTACCCTTTTTATGATAATACATCTTGCTTATTATGGCATATGATTTCCTTATTGTAGTGTATCCCACATACTTAGTACATCCATAGCACGAACCCATATTTTTCCTACATGATATCACCATATAGGGCCCATTGATTATCCCCCTCCTCATGTTCATGGTTAATTATGAAATTAGAGACTTTGCTTTGTTGGTGAGGCCACTAGTTTCGAGGACAGTAGACCCATTTCATCTAGCTTGTTGTTTTATGCTACGACACTATTATTTTACTTTATATACATTAAAAGTTGAGGAGGTGTACCCAGATAAAAGGGTTTATGAACTATAGTCCATTTTATGAACCATAAAAGTGTATCATAGTTTGTGTCCTGAAGCAATGAAATTTTCTAAGTGTGGGGTAGTTTCACGAGGGGTATTTACAACCTATAAAAGGAACCACAGGTTATAGAAGTGTATTTGTAGATTGATGTTTAGAGTCCATTTTCAGGGACTCAAAGTGTAACTTGGACGAAACCCATGACCTAAGAGTCGTAAGTTGATATACGACCTATAGATCAGGTGTTACGACCCAAGCTTAGGGCTTAATCATAACATGTCGAATTAGTGGCGCAGAGACTCCTAACCTAAGACTCTTAGAAATCATCAAGAATTCATAGGTAATTAAATAACATTAAGAGAAATTAAAAGTAGGAAATGGGACTAAGGAAAATACTCCATCATTGAAAATAGGGAAACAAGTGAACTCCAAAAATTATCATCCAAACATACCAATCTACATAAAGACCTAGCGGGGACTAAGACATAACCAAAGCTCCCTTGAAATATAAAAGACATGAAAATAAGATAGGAAGTAAAAGTCTCCATAGATGAATCAACTACATCAATGTTTCAAAGATACAAAGTGTGAAGAAAGAGGGGAAATCCCTGAATCTAAGGGCTCACTAATCAAAGACTAATCTTGACATCATAGCTAGCCACATACCAATGGAGAAGAGCACCAAGCCCTATATGCTAACATCATGTAGGCAAAATATATGTTTGAATGTACTAAGTATGTGAGATGCACTACCAACATGAAACTATAATGCCATTATGCATGAAACTATAATGTTATCATTCAAAACATGCAATACCATAGCCAAGGAATGAAAAGTGAAGATCACTGCAACATGCGAAGTAAGTTTAAAGTAACATAAATATCAAATTTATATCTTTGTAGGAGAATACCAGAACAACCACATAAGACCAGGTTAGCTACTACATGGAATTCAACATAACCCACTACTTTGGAACGGGGAGTCCACTTGCTAGGTGTAACTCTGTCAACTTATGCATGCATATCTTAGTTTAACAAAGCTATTGTGGATCCACTAGCCTTAGCATACAAGGGCACCTAAGGTGGCACATAGTTAATAGGACAAGAGGTTGCTTATAAAGTTTCCTTACCAAATCGCACGTCAATGCCTTATTCATTCCTATGTCAATCCCACAGAATACTACAAAACATTAATATAGTCATTCAATATAACTTAGAATCATATGTAGTAATGTATAGGAGTAGCTCATAAACTCAAAAGCCACTCAAGTGAGAATTGTCCTATCACATTGAGAGTCCATCATGAACACTATTGAGGGCTTTGCAACATTCTTACATTTTTGCCAACATTTATAACTTTCAAGCTTTCTATTAGGCCCTTTTGATCAAGAACATGCAATACTCATCATAAACTTAGTAGTCTTAGTTAGTGACTTTAAAATCACATGCTTCAAGAAAATAATGCAAGATCATGGTAGAATTCATCAGGTCAAACCCTTGATAAAGCAACCCACATCAACATAGAAAACCCTAGGTAATGAAATCACAACATTTAACTTGATAACCACAAGAACTCATAGTATATCATCATATTACATCATTGGAATCAAAATAACTAAAAAAATATTATTTAAATATCTTTAAAAACATGTTCATGGAACTCATAAACCTTCAAGAACTTAAAGAAAAGGTAAAAGGATTTACAGTTGAACTTTGTGGGTAAAAGGAATGTAACGACCCAAGCCTAGGGCCTAGATGTGCATGGTGAATAAGGAAACCGAAGGAACCCCAAACAAGCCTCTTAACTTGCCATTACACATCATTAGTCGCGGAAGCATACAAAGACATAAAGAGTAGTAATAGGGCAATGGGACTAAGGTAACTCATATAAACATCATAAATAAGAGACAACAGTCAAGCTTATCATAAGCACATAGTATATCCAACAAACACCTCTAATACATAGATAGAGCGGGGGCCAAGACAAGTTACCGGGCTCACCCTCATAGTCAACATAGAGCATAACAAAGATGTCTTATTACAAAGATAAGATCAACATAAACTGAGGTCCCCGGAGTGGAGGACTCACCAACAAGCTTGGAGTAGCACCGACCTAGCCACATTGATGAGGAGGATGATCAACTTGAGCTCCGGTCCCTACTTGGTGATATCATGTAGGAAAGAGTGTACGTTAGTTCTTTGAATTTACTAAGTACGCGGGATGCAATGCAACAATAAACAAGCTTCATAGTTAAAATGCATACATTAGACAATAGGCATAGTATAGCAATATGGCATGTATGATCGATGCATTAGTAAAAAAATAGTAGGTTAAATCATGCTTATATAAGATATCATATGTGTCGAAGAGACCAAGCTAGAATCCCAACTATGGATGGGAGGTGTCGATCACACCCGGACACCCTGGTCACAAGGTACGTACCCCTCACATGGTAGATGTCGTGCACACTCGGACACCCTAGTAGCAAGGTACTTACCTCTCACATTGTAGATGTCATTCACACCTAGACACCTTAGTGGAAAGGTACTTACCCCTCACAAGGTAGATGTCGTTCACACCCGGACACCCTGATGGCAAGGTACTCACCCCTCACATGGTCATTCGGGCCCTTGTGCCCCCCAGACCAGACGTGGTCTAATACTACACATTGTATAAACCGTACCTATATACATCATGTCCATAAACTCGTTTCATCATTAAAACATCATGCATATCATATCTCATGCTTTGAACATTCAATTCCTCAAGATATTATAATTGGACATTTTATCAAACACTTGGAGGGTATGCAATGGGTGTAAAAAGGCATGCAATTTGGAGATGAAATAATGTAGGAAAATTAGTGGTAAAACCTTTAATCAACATGTTGCAATACCCCCAAGACATTCACATCAAAACCCCTCGTCAAATCTAATATTACATCCAAGATTTAGAGGTCAAAATAGGCTTAAAAAAATCATACTTTCATGAACATAAATGACTATGCAGTAAATTTCTCAATATATAAGACCCACATGTAAAAATCAAATTTAAATCATGCAATGTTAGTAAAAAAGGGTTTAGGTACAATGGGCGGAAGGACCCAATGGTTCATCACCACATACCTTAGCTTTTGTGAAGTTCTTGAAGAAGTATTTAATGGATATTTGAAGCTTGGGTGAGATCCTTGAAGAAATCCTTGAGATAGGCCTTGAGTTTGGGACTTGAATTTAGGGTTAGAAATGAGTCTAAGAATTTGAGGAAATATTGGGGAATATTTAGGTTGATATAAGGGTGAAATAAGGCTAAGTATAAGTGAAACTACATTTGGAAAAACTTAGATCCAATACTTAGAAAAATCTGAGCTAACTAGGAAAAGACATTGCAGAAATAACACCTCTTCGCATCGCGGAGAGGTCACGGATGCTCTCTGGAAATCGCACCAAGTGAAATTTCATAATTCGATTCCTTTATTTTAAAATCGAGGTTAGACCCTTGTCACCCTAATTTGGACCCCTTAAACAAGAATATGAATTCGTAGTTTCGAAATTCCAAATGAATTTTTAGATATATGGAAAATAAGATTCCTGACACTTCCGAGGCACGTTTTCGGGCACTTTGGGGTAGTTTCAATATCTCCCCCTTGGAAACATTCATCCCTGAATGTAGAAGAGACATACAAGATAAGAATAATCATGAAGAAATCAGCCTTAACATGAATGCAACAATACATTTTAAACATCACTTTCAAAATCCCATTATAAGTGTAAAATCATCATAAATTGTCAACTTAAACATGAATGCACATGAATGATATAGGGGACAAAATGTAAGACTTGAAGTCACATAGGGACTTAGAATAGTACCTTAATCTATAGAGGAGTGGAAGAGATAATGGTACCACTTTTGCATGTCCACTTTGGCCTCCCAAGTAGCACCCTTCGACTTGTTGGTTCCTCCAAAGGACCTTAACGGATGCGACTTCTTTCTTCCTCAATGTCTTACTTGTCTATCTAGAATTTGAACCAGAACCATCTCATAAGTCAAGTTATCCTCAACAACACCCACAACATCAAGAGGTTTAATAGCATTAGGATCGCCAACACATTTTCTCAACATAGAGACATTAAACATCGGATGGACCAAATTCATCTCACTAGGCAAACTCAACTCACAAGCCACCTTTCCAGCACTCCTTATCAACTCATAAGGACCAACATACCCAGGAATCTATTTCCCTTTCTTACCAAAATGAACCACACCTTTCGTTGGAGAAACATTCATATAAACCCAATCACCCATTCAGAATCCTAGGTCTCTTCTTCTCACATACATAGGATTTTTGACGACTTTAGGCTGTCCTCAACCTTTCCCTAATCATCTTTTACCTTCTCAAGAGCATCCATGACTAGATCTGGCCCCAATAAAGCCACTTCTCTAACCTCAAACCATCCCATCAGTGATCTACAACGTCTCCCATAAAGAGCCTCAAATAGAGCCATACCGATGCTAGAGTAATAGCTATTTGTTGTAGGAAAACTCAATCAATGGAAGATGGTCATCCCAACTACCTCTAAGCTCCAAGACACAAGTCCTAAGCATATCCTCAAGTATTTGAATTGTCCTCTCGGTTTGGCCATCCGTTTGAGGACGGAAGGTCGTGCTAAGGTGAACTTTGGTTCTAAGACCCCTTTGAAAAAATCTCCAAAAGTGTGGAGTAAATTGTGCACCACGATCCGATATAATGGAAAAGGTAAGCCCATGTAACCTCACAAGCTCATGGATGTACAACCTTGTATATTCTTCATCCCCATATATAGTCTTGACACATAGAAAGTGAGCCAATTTCGTCACCCTATCAACCACCACCCATATGGAATCAAAACCTTTTCTAGTCTTGGGCAACCAAACCACAAAATCCATATTAACTACCTTCCACTTCCAAAAAGGAATCTCTATGTCTTGGGTTAGGCCATCCGTCCTTTGATGTTCTTCTTTGACTTATTGGCAACTATGGCAACCGAAAATGAACTTGAAAATATCCCTCTTCATGCCTCCCGACCAATAAACATCCCTCAAGTCGTTATACATTTTTGTGGTACCGGGGTGGATAGAATAAGAGGAATTATGGGCTTCATCAAGAATTTTCTCCCACAAATCATCAACACATGACACACACAACCTACCTTGGTTTCTAAGGGCCCCATCTCCCCCCTAGGAGAAAACCTCTATTTTGCCCTCTTTCACCAAGGCCTTCAATTCAAGCAAGGAGGAGTCTAGATCTTGTTTTGCTATCACCTCATCGACCAAAGAAGATTTAGAACCATCAACTACAACAACATCATTACCCACATCTTCCAACCTCACCCTCAATCTAGCCAACCTATGCACCTCCTTAGCCATCTCACTTTCACCATCATCCATATGAGCTAGGCTACCCATGGACACCCGACTCAAAGCATCCACCACAACACTTGTCTTGACCGGATGGTAATGCACACTTATGTCATAGTCCTTAAGGAGTTCTGGCCACCTTCTTTGTAGCAAGTTAAGAGCTTTTTGAGTGAAGACATATTCAAGGTTGTTATGATCAGTGGAGATATCAACATGCATCCCATACAAATAATGACGCCAAATCTTTAATGCAAACACCATGGTGGCCAATTCAAGATCATGGGTAGGGCAGTCCTTTTTATACACTTTGAGTTTCTTGGAAGCATAGGATATGACCTTACCATTTTGCATTAGTACACAACCCAAATCAACTCTAGATCCATCAGAATATTCAACAAATCCCTCAAGCCCATCCGGTAGTGACAATATAAGAGCAGACATAAGTCTACGTTTAATGTTTGGAAGCTTTTCTCACATTCATCGGTCTACAAAAACTTAACCTTCTTTTGAGTCAATTTTGTCATAGGAGAAGTAATGGAGGAGAATCCATTCACAAACCTTCTATAGTAGCCCGCAAGGCCCAAGAAACACCTAATGTCTGACAGGGTCAATGGTCTAGGCCAATTCCTAATTACATCAGTTTTCTTAAGATCTACTTTTATACCATCCCTCGACACTACATGACCCAAGAATGCAACCTTCTTCAACCAAAACTCAGACTTGTCATACTTAGCATACAATATCTCCTCCCTTAATCTTTGCAACACAACCCTCAAATAGCCCATATGCTCTTCCTTACTATGTGAATAGATCAAAATATCATCAATGAGAACCACAACAAAGGAATCAAGGAAAGGATTGAAGACCCTATTCATTAGGTCCATGAAGATGACCAGTGCATTAGTTAATCCAAAGGACATCACCACAAATTCATAGTGCCCATATCTAGTCCGGAAGGCCGTCGTGGGAATATCACACTCCCTCACCCTCACTTGATGGTACCCGGACCGAAGATCAATCTTAGAGAAAAAGCTAGCCCCTTGCAACTGGTCAAACAAGTCATTAATTCTTGGAAGAGGATATCTATTCTTTATAGTGACCCTAAAGCGTTGCCCGTAGTCAATACACATTCTAAGTGACCCATCTTTCTTCTTTACAAACAACATCGTGCACCCCAAGGTGATTGGCTAGGTCTAATAAATCCCTTTGCAAACAAATCTTTTAATTGCTCCTTTAACTCCTTCAACTCTGTAGGGGCCATAGGTAAGGGAGAATGGATATAGGTTAAGTGTCGGCAATGAGATCTATGCCAAAATCTATCTCCCTTTCAGGAGGGACACCGGGAAGGTCATTTGGAAAGACATCAAAAAACTCATTTACAACCGGGACCAACTCAATGGAAGGGACTTTGGACTCCACATTTTTTACCCTCACAAGATGATACAAACACCCCTTGGAAATCAACCTATAGGCTTTAATGCATGAGATGACCTGCCCCTCACTACCATATCATGACTTTCCCACTCAAGGACGGGTTCATTTGGGAATAGAAACTTGGCCCTACAGATTCTACAATTAATAGAAGCATAGTATGCATACAATCAATCCTTCCCAAGGATAACATCAAAATCAACAATATCTAGTTCAACAAGATCACAAGGTAAACTTTTATGCAAGATGCAAACCAGACAATTTCTATACACTTTCCTAGAAACAATAGATGCACCAATAGGGGTGAACTCCTCATATGACTCATGCAACAATTCTGACTCAACATGGAACATTCTAGAAACAATGAGGGTAATATAAAGGGTGGCACTCGGATCAATTAAAGCATACACATCAAGATCAAAGATTTTCAACAACCACAAACAACATCGGGGATCTCACAACCCCTTGCCTCCCATGTAGAGCATAAAACAGGTTGTGCCTTAGGGCACCACGTTGAGGACCGTCTCTACCCAAAGGGGCACATTTGCACCCCGGACCTTGCCATGAACCTTTGGACAATCTATCCTCTTGTGACCAAGCTCACCACATTCGTAGAATGGATTGGAACCCCTCAAACATTAACCCCCATGCTTGCTCCCACACCAAGGACACATATCATTAGGATCCATAACACATACACCTTGGGGCCTAGGGAAGTCATTGTCAAACCCCCTATTAGTAGCATGAAGAGGCCCTTGACCTTGTTGGAATCTAGCACCCTTGTGGAACCTACCCTCAAACCGGGCCCTTTTGGCCTCATGACCCCTCTCCTTTCTCAACTTCTCATCCTCTATTTGCTCAGCATATGTCATCAACCGAGACAAGTCCATGTCACTAATAAGCAAGGCAGACTGACACTCCTTAATTACTAAATCAAAGACTCCTATTACGAACTTATTCATCCTTGACCTAGAATCGGCCACCAAGTAAGGAGCATACTTTGAAAGTTGATTAAATTTGAGGGCATATTCAATCACACTCATACCACCTTATTTCAAGTTCATAAACTCAATCAACTTTGCTTCGCTAAGCTCAAGAGGGAAGAACCAATTAAGGAAGTCCAATTTGAATTCCTCCCAAAGCGCCACATAGCCATTACCCTTCTCGCCTTTCCTTTGATCAAATCAAATTTGGGCCATCCCTTTCAGTTGGTATGCCGCTGACTCTGCCTTCTCATTGGCCCAACACACATGATTGACAACATTTTGTAGATTTCATCAACAAACTCTCTTGGATCCTTATCCACCTTTGACCCATGGAGAACCAGAGGATTTATCCTCATGAAGTACCTTACCCTAGCTCCGGGGGTAGTAGCATGAAGGGCTTAGGCCCCTTGTTGGACTTGGTTTGCCACCACTTGGGAGAATATAGTAAGAGCATCCCAGAGCTCACCAATGCTAGGTTGCTCCTCGAGAGTTTGGGCCCTTCTTCCTCTAGTATTCGGCATGATCTAGCATGGTAAAGAACAATCTTTAGGGGGGAATACTTATCACAACTCTATAGCACGACTTAGGACATGAAGAAGGGAAATATTTCCTAAAACACCTCATAGCCTCCTATTCATAGTCATGGCGCACTTCACAACCATGAATAGGACCCTAATCGATGATATGTTGGACTTCGAGGTTCTATCAACATAGTGTTCTGATACTAAGTTTGTCACGACCCAAGCCTAGTACCTAGATGTGACATAGCGAATGGGGAACCCGAAGGAACCCCAAACAAGCCTCTTAACTTACCATTATACATCATTTTTCGCGGAAGCATACAAAGACGTAAAGAGTAGTAATAGGGCAATGGGACTAAGGGAACTCATATAAACATCATAAACAAGAGATAAGAATCAAGCTCATCATAAGTACATAATATATCAAACAAATACCTCTAATACATATATAAAGTAGGGGCCAAGACAAGCTATCGGGCTCACCCTCAGAGTCAACATAGAGCATAAGAAAAATGTCTCATTACAAAGATAGATTAACAAAAATCGAAGTCCTAGAATGGAGGACTCACCAATAAGCTTGAAGTAGTATCGACCTAACCATGTGGATGAGGAGGATGATCAACTTAAGCTCTTGACCCTACATGGTGATATCATGTAGGCAAGAGCATGAATTAGTACTTTGAATATACTAAGTACAAGGGATGCAATGCAACAATAAACAAGCTCCATAGTCAAAATGCACACATTAGACAATAGGCATAGTATAGCAATATGATATGTACGATTGATGCATAAGTAAAACATGCTAGTGTAAATCATGCTTATATAAGATATCATATCTGTCGAAGAGACCAAGCTAGAATCCCAACTTTGGATGGGAGATGTCGTTCATACCTGGACACCCTGGGGGTAAGGTACTCACCCCTCACATGGTCATCCAGGCCCTTGTGACCTCTGGACCGGACATGGTCTAATAAAACACATTATATAGAACATACATATATACATCATGTCCATAAACTCATTTCATCATTGAAACATCATGCATATCATATCTCATGCTTTGAACCTTCAATTCCTCAAGAAATCATAATCGAACATTTTATCAACACTTGGCAGGTGAGCAATAGGGGTAAAAGAGCATGCAACTTAGAGATAAAATCATGCAGGAAAATCAGTGGTAAAACCTTTAATCAACACCTTGCAACACCCCCAAGACATTCACATCAAAACCCCTCATCAAATCTAACATTAGATCCAAGATTAGAGCTTAAAACATGCTCAAACAACCATACTTTCATGAACATAAATCATTGTGCAATAAATTTCTCAATATACAAGACCCACATTTAAAACTCTACTTCAAATCATGCAATGTTAGTGAAAAGAGCGTTTAGGCACCATGGGTAGAAGGACCCTATGGTTCAACAACCACATACCTTAGCTTTTGTGAAGTTCTTGAAGAAGACTTTAATGGATATTTGAAGCTTGGGTGAGTTCCTTGAAGAAATCCTTGAGATTGGCCTTAAGTTTGGGACTTGAATTTAGGGTTAGAAATGAGTTTGAGTGTTTGGGGAAATATTCGGGAATATTTTGGGTGATATGAGGGTGAAATAAGGCTAATTATAGGTGAAAATACATTTGGAAAAACTTAGGTCCAACACTTAGAAAAATCTGGGAAAATTAGAAAAAGACAGTGCAGAAATAACACCTCTCTACTTCTCTGAGAGGTCGCGGATGTTCTCTGGAAATCGCACCAAGCGAAATTTTATAATTCGATTCCTATGCTTTAAAATTGAGGTTAGATCCTTGTCGCTCTATTTTGGAACCCCTAAACAAGAATATGAAGTCAGATTTTCAAAATTCCAAACTAATTTTTAGATATATGGAAAATAAGATTCCGAGCACTTTCGAGGTACATTTTTAGGCACTTTTTGGGGGCGTTTCAAGGAACCCACAAATCAAGCTCACATATCTCATAATGACCTTAAGAAAAGGCTTAAAGAAGTTGTAGAAGAAAATCCTTAGAAGAAAACCCTAGCCTTGCCCTTGCCTTGAGAGTGTTTTCCTTAGGAAATTTTTAGAGAACTTGGAATAGAGACAATCAGGGTGAATAAGGGCTTAGGGTTGAATATGGGAGGTAAACGAACCCCAAAATGATGTAGTTTCAAGCTTAGGGCATGAGGAAAGAATCAAAATGACCTTCATTAAAATTGTCGGACTCCAGAACCCAATAATGGGTCGTAAACCAATCTACAAACCATACTTGGGGTTTCGTCCTATTCAACTTTTGAATCTTTTGAAACTTGGTAAAGCTCAATCCACGAGATCTATCTATGACTTTTAGATTGGTATATGGGTCATAGACTTGTCTGTAAAGTACCCCCACGCTTGAAATTTTCCATAACTTCAGGATCCCATCTACGAAACTATTCTATAGACCGTAAAAACAACTACAGGTCACCATATTATTCGTAGTCCTAACTTCAGAAGTCTAATTTTCCATCAACCTAAGTCATCAAACTGCAAACCCTTTCTACGGTCTGTAGTTCTATTTATGGATCATAAGTACCCCTTATACTTCCTTTTCACACTTTGGTCAAAATTTTCATCTGGCCAACCCTATCCATGAGCCCTATTTATGACCTCTGGTTTTAACCACGAGCCATAAATAAGGCTCATACTTTTGACCTACAACATACCTAGTTCCGTTTCTTCTACCCTTCTAACATTCTAACTTACATATCCTTACAATATCTCTCTCATAAGAACATTCATCCTTGAATGTCCTAAACATTAGGCTCTAGGGAGTTAAAGAAGCAGTTAATGACCCATCATGAATGCAAAAATGCAATTTTAAACATCTATAAAGTTTTCATACTCAGATTTCCAGTACTATTCAAAATAGTCCCATGAATATGAAAACATACATAAATGACATGAAAACTAAAATGCAAGAACTTTGAGGTCTTAAGGCAAGAAGAACTAACTACCTTAGGATTGAATAGAGGGGAAAAGATAAGGTTATCACTTCATCATGTCCGCTTTCGCTTCCAAATTGCATCTTTAACTTGTTGATTTCTCCAAAGTACTTTAATGGATGCAACCTCGTTGTTTCTTAATCTTTTCACTTGTTGGTTTAGGATTTCAACTAGAACCTCTTCATAAGCCAAAATCTCTTCAATGCTCACATCCTCCAATGGAACTATAGAGTTTACATCCCCTATGAACTTTCTCAACATCTACACATAAAATATGGGGTAAATGAAGTTCATCTCGAATGGCAAATCCGGCTCATAAACCACCTTGCAAACCCTTCAACAATTTTGTAAGACTCTGCATAGCTAGGGCTCAATTTCCTATTCTTTCGAAAATGAACCACACCCTTCATGGGAGACCCAATCATCAATATTGAACTCAAGGTCTCTTTTACTAACATCGGAGAATGGTTTTTGTCGACTTTGAGCAATTTTCATATTCTCGCTTATGAGTCTTACTTTTTCCATGGCATCCATGACCAAGTACGTCCCTATCAAAGTGAATTCACCCATTTCAAACAACCCCACTAGTGACCTACATCGTCTACCATACAAAGCTTCAAATGGTGCCATCTCAATACTTGCTTGAAAGCTATTATTGTAGGTAAACTTGATAAAAGGTAGATGGTCATCTTAAATTTCTTTGAATTCCAGCACACAAGCCCTCAATATATCCTCAAGCATTTGAATGGTTCTTTTGACTTGCCCATCAATTTGATGATAGAAGGTAGTATTCAACTTCATCTTAGTACCAAGCCACTTTTAAAAAGACTTCCAAAAGTGGGAGACAAATTGAGCTCCATAATCTAATATAATAGACAATGAAACCCCATACAACCTTTGACGAGTCAAAAATGAGCTGACTTTGTCATTCTGTCAACTATCACCCATACAGATTCAAAATGCCTCTTAATCTTGGGCAATCCAACTATAAAGTTCATATCAATATCTTCTTACTTCTAGTGGGAATTTCAATGTCTTAGGCTAGGCCATCTAGCCTTTGATGTTCAACCCTAACATATTGACAATTGTAACATTCAAACACTAACTTTGCTATATCCGTCTTTATTTCGTTCCACCAATACACCACTCTTGGGTCTCTATACTTTTTTGTGGAACTTAGATGAATAGAATAGGAGGAATTGTGAGCTTCTTGTAATATCAAACCTCTCAATCCATCAAGTGCAGCACACATACTCTACCTTGGTAGCGAAACATCCCATACAACTATCTTTTTTTCCTCCACCAATGATTTTAATTCTTCCAAATTAGGATCAAGGTCTTATTTAGACTTTACATCTATCATTAAAGAAGACTCAGAGCCATTCAATACCATCATACAACCATTGTCGGTATCACTCAATCTCAACCCTAATCTAGCTAACCTATGGACTTCCTTTGCTAACTTTCTTTTTTTATCATCTTCAAGACGTGATACACTACCCATGGACACCCTACTAAGTGTATCAGCTACCATGTTAGCTTTTCCCAAGTGATATTTCACTCATTTCATAATCCTTGAGAAGTTCTAGCCATCTTCTTTTCCTTAGGTTGAGATCCCTTTGAGTGAACAAATGTTGGAGGCTCTTATGATTGGTGAAGATATCAACGTATACTCTATACAAGTAATGATGTCAAATCTTTAATGGCAAAACCATAGCCGTAAGTTCAAGATCATGTTATGGATAATTTGTTTCATGCACCTTCAATTGCCTTGAGGCATAGGTAATCACCTTCTCATTTTACATCAACACACAACCCGAACCAACTTTTGAGGCATCATAATACACCAGGAATCCCTCAATTCTCTCTGATAAGGTCAAGATTGGAACCCAAGTCAATTTATCCTTCAAGGTTTGAGAACTCTTCTCACACTCATCCATCTACACGAACTTTACTTTCTTTTGAGTCAACCTAGTTAATGGTGACGAAATGGAGTAGAACCCTTCAACAAACCTTCTATAGTACCTGGCTAGGACCAAGAAGCTCCTAATGTCCGAAGGAGTCAATGAACTAGGTCAATTTCTTATCGCCTTACGAAATGCAACTTTCTTTCAACTAAATTCATATTTGTCAAACTTAGCAAACAATCTTTGCTCCATCAAGGTTTGCAACAACACCCTCAAATGCTCCATATTCTCCTCTTCACTTCGGGAATAGATCAAAATGTCATTAATGAATACCACAATAAACATATCAAGGTAGAGTTTGAATACCCTAATCATGAGGTTTATAAATATTGTCAGTTCATTGGTTAGACAAAAGACATCACCATAAATTCAAAATGTACACACCTTATCTGGAAAGTTATTTGGGGAATGTTACACTCCCTCACTCTAACTTGGTGATATATGGACTGAAGGTTAATTTTCTAGAAGTGCTTGGTCCCTTGTAATTGAAAAGAAGACATTTATCCTTGAAATTGGATACGTGTTCTTGATGGTAACCTTTTCGAGTTATCGGTAGTCTATGCACATTTGGAGTGATTCGTCTTTCTTCCTCACAAACAACATTAGGGTACCCCTGGAGACCTACTTGGCCTAATGAAGTCCTTCTCCAATAGATCCTTTAATTTCTCCTTTAGTTCATTTAACTCTGCCATAGCATTAGATAGGATAGAATGGAGATAGGTTGAGCATCAGTCAAAAGGTCTATACCGAAGTCTATTTATCCTTCTGGTACAATTCCATGTTTAATTTGTGTTCATAGGTTCCTAAATGGATCCCTAGTATCCTATTCATGGTTAGCCTTTACTGAAGAGTTGGTGATTCTTGTTGGTTTCTGGTGCAATTAAGGTTCTTCTCTGTGTTCGCGTAGTGTGTTCGCATTTGGCCTCCATGTTCATGGAGCTTGGGCTCGCATTCGCGAAGCACGGGCAGCCATAACTCCGCATTTGCGAATGAAAGTTCGCGTTCACTAATGAACAGTACACGTTCATGGAGTGTTGTGACCCCTGACTCCCGTGTTCACGGAGTACAATAATCACCTGAAATAGTAGCATGTTTAAAATGATGGGTCTCATTTTATTTCACCATTTTCCACCCTCCAAACAACGAGTTAGAGAGATTTTTCAAGGTCCTTCAAGGCAAATGGATTAGGTAACTAGTTTCTAACCTATTCCATTGACTTTTATTGATTAATTCGTGTTTTTAACTTATAATTTGACATTTTAATGGTGGAATTTGGGGATTTTTTGGACTTTAATTCCTAAACTAAAAATGATTTCTCTCTTATCTTAGCTCCATTTTCTAAATGGTTTTCGCCGTTGAACTACTTGTTACTTGGGGAGCGTCTTCATGTATTAATTTTTAATTTTTGGAATGGAATTTTTTATCATTTTACCTTTTTTCTCATAATCGATTGATTATAGTGTCATTAGATCCGCTATGTGATTATGATGCTATATTTAAATAAATTTTGGTGATTCAGAGTACCATAGGAAGGGGAAAGCGTTGAATTTTGACGTGATTCGAGATTTCATCTAACGCAAGTGGACTTTTAACCTTATGTTAAGTATGCTCGAATCTTGTATGCTCTTATGTGTATGGAATTGAGCATTATGGGATAAAATTGTATCATTTAAGGCTTTAATCATGAGATTTTGGATTGATTACTTGTTCATATGGTGATATCTTGACTTGTGAAATGACATTGTGGCCTCATAATATATGTGATCTTGTGAAGCACTTGATATTGATATAGAAATGACACTTATTTTGAGATATGATTGTTATTGTGATTGTGGTGACTTTGAGACATTGATGGTATTGATATATTGATCATATCAAGGCACTGATGACATTGATACTATGATAATATTCAAATTATTATGATATTGACACTGTGATATAATTGTGATCATGTACATTTCATCTATTATTACTTGCACATAAATACTTGTGATAGCTACCGCCAAGAGATAAATAAAGTAACATGTGAATTGGTGGTCGAGGTTTCTACTAGCGAGCTGAGGTAATATGCCAGCTGATATTGGGTCCGAGGTCATTTTTGGACGGGTCCGAGGTCTTTTCTGGATGGTTAAGCATTGGTCGAGGTCATTGTCGACAATGTTCACGGATACATGGTCTGTGTGAGACCCTCATAGGCTCCATTCTGATGTGTATATATATTGATCAGCAGATGTATATCGTAGTACAAACATGAATCTCAATTATTTCACATTGCATCGCATTAATTACATCTCATGGGATCCACATCATCTCAAACCATTTTTACTTTGATATCATCTTATGAATTGTTGATGTGTTTGGGTATCTATTGTATTATTTGACTTGAGTATCTATTGAATGTAATTGAGGTATGATGTTATATGATGGTTATCTCTATATTCTTGTGATTATATATTTTATATTGTTGGGACTTTGCTGAGTGCAGATGTGTAGTTCGACGGTATGTGGTTGGTTGTTAAGTTGTACTTTTGTTCTTTATTGTTTCACTTTAGGTTAGTTCCATTTCACTAAGTACCCTGTTGTTTGGTGTTCATCTCTTACTACATTTTTGTAGGTTGTGAGCCAGGCCCTCCTTGCTAGCTTTCTAATATTCAAGAACAAGCTTTGGATCTATCAAGAGGTAGATGTTTGTCCTTTCAGCAGCCTTTCGGAGATTTTGCCTTTATGTCTTTTTCTATTCGAGTACTAGACATTGAGACTTGCATTTCATTTAAGTATTCTATAATCAGAGGTTTGTATATGTGACATGAGTTCTGAGAAGGTTGTAGTTTTGATTTCCTATGCATATCTATCTTATTTAGGCAGTTTATCTTTCGCTTTTATTTCTATGTTGATTTATTTAGGTTTTGCGCTTACTCACCTTGGTGGATTAAGTCAGTGCCATCAAACTCGGATTTCAAGTCATGACATCAAAACTACCACTTGGAGTGATTTGAGTTTGTCCCTATTTAGCCATATTTGAAATAGGAATAGAAACCAGAGATATGGTTAATACTATTTAATGCGACAACGTATGCCACAAATTTCTAATAGAAGGCAAAAAGATCATTGAAAGGATTTTAAACTTGCAAGAGCGAAAATAAAAAATCACAACAGAAGTAGTTTTTTTCAAAAAAAATTAATAAAAAACTGATAATTTTTAAAAATTATATCTCACTCGTTTTTAATTCGTTATTTACATATAATACATTTTAGGAAAGCCCAAAATGATTAGGTCATAATTATTCAAGTTTTAGGTCAAAACTTTTGACAAGTAATTTGTATAATGTAGTAAACAGAAGCAAATTTTTGTCAAATACTATTAGTCTTTAAAAAAAATTATACCTCACTCATTTTTAATCCCTTTTTCATATATAATATATTTTTAAAAATTTCAAAATGAGTAAATCATTATTACATAAGTTTCAGGACAAAAGTTTGACCAAAAAAATTAAGATACAATAAATAGAAGTAATTTTTCATCAAAAAATAATCAATCTTCAAAAAGTCATCTCCCTCATTTTTAATCCATTTTCATATATCATATATTTTCAAAAATCCCAAAATGAATAGATCATAATTATATAAGTTGCAAGCCAGAATTTTTAATAAACAATAATCAAAATGCAAAAAATAGAAATTATTTTTTTATGAAACTTGTCAAAAATTAAACCAACAAAAAAAATATTCAACTTAAATTTATAAAACAATGAGTTTATGGAAATTTACATGGAAGTAACGAATAATTATATCATTCAACCACGCTTTGATACCATTTGAAGAAAAATTCAAAGAAAAAATAACAAATTGTGTACCTTAGATTCACAGCGAATTGTTGTTATTGTGATTAAAAAAATCTATACCAAGTCTCCTTAGATTTCACCAGGAAATCAAGATTAAATTTCGCAAACTAAATGTCCTTTAGGGCCTATTTGGAAAGCTACTCTAGTGATTGAATTAGTGTAATTGGGTGTAATTATACTGTTTGACATGTTTGGTTTGGCAAGTAATTATTTGGTCAGCAAATAATTGGAGGTAATTGACATGGTATAATGACACTCTCCAATTCACAGGAGGCAGACTGTTAATTGCAGGTAGTTACATGGTGTGATTGCAAGTTTATTTTTTTTAATTTTATTTCTATTTTTCTATTTTATTTTAATCTCTTTTGGTTTGTTATTATTCTAATTTTATTTTTTATTTTTTTGTTTTTATCATTTTAATATTTTTAAAAATATTTTTGACTTGATAATATTTATTGTTTTATTCCCTTCTCATTCTCAACCACTACTTCATGTGATTTCATACAATTTTTTATATTATCTTTTTTGTTTATTTATTTTATGTTTATTTTTTTCATTATAATGATTTTATTAGTATCTAATTTTTAAATTAAAGTTGAATTCATTATCGAATAGATTTATGAACTTAGTTTTTCTTTAAATCACATTTATGTAAGTTCTGTTGAAATTTGATATAACAATATTAAGTTAAATTTTTTATCTTTAATTTAGAACTTATGTTATATTTTAAATTTCATTTGTGTTAGTAGTATATGACTTGATATTTTACATTACAAGCCATTTATATTATAGTTAGATTTGATTGATTATATCTTTATCAATTATTTTAACAATTTTGCTATGATATTATATTTATAATATTTTCATTTTTGTCAAACATTGCATTTCGTATGTTCGTATTAAATTTGTATTTTTAGTTTTTATAATTAACTTAATTAAAATATACTAATTTGAAAAATATAAATTGATTCTTTTATAATATTAATTAAGAACATATTTTTACTAATTAATATATTTTCAAAAGATAAGATATCTTTTGAATATTTAATTTAATATTATTTATAAATATTTTTATTTGTCTAATATAAATTTTTAATTTTACATAATTAACTGTTATTTTTAAAATTTAATATAACCTTGTAATTGCACTTGTATAGCCTGACAACACACTTATAATTACACTATAATGACATTGTTGCAAACAAACAGGACATGTACTTATTAGGATGCGTAATTACTAAGGTGGTGATTACTAAGCTAGTACACCAATTTTAATTATCAGGTGACTTTCCAAATAGGCCTTTAGTAGTGTTGGTGGAATTTAGAAAGTTAGGATAAATTCCCTTTTCTTATTTTTTTTTCTTTTTTGTTCATTTGCATTCACACGTATCTTTTCTATAAGAAAAAAATTCTCTTTTTTATTGGGAGAGGATAATTGTTCCCTCTCACTTTAAGCATGAGGTTGAACAATTATAACTTAACGATCATCTTTACTTATCCCTAATTGACTTGGCACATGGATTAAGTAGTAAAAAATAGAAGTAATTTTACCAAATCATCCTTTGAATATAATTAGGGAAATGTCACGCCCCAGGAGGGTACCCTAGACATAACCGGCACTCAGAGACTATTGCTAGTCCCCAAGAGAACCACTTGGACTCATTACATTTATTCAATCAATGAACTCAAGACAATCAGCGGAAGACTAAGGAAAGTAATGGACACATCTCATCTAGTCTCAAAATAATAATATCAATAAATAAAAGAGCTAGTAGAAGGAACTAGCTCAACAAGTCTTAACAACAACATTTGACTCTAGTATATGAAGTTTCTATTACTATCAAGTGGTACCAATGAAAGATTCATGGCTACCTCAAAATAAAGTAAAGATAATCAAATCTAACTCTAAAAGCAAGATGAAAATAAATGTAATGATTCCTCCAAAGTAGGGGAGGCTCACCAATCAGCTGGACATCTTAGACCCTCAACATGATTCCTCAGCGATGCGGACCTATCGTGCATCTGTGAATTTCGAAAATTCAATCCGATCAAAAATTAAGGAAATATATAAGTATGGGTCAGCGAGGGGTCCGCATAGCAGAGCTGTCGCGTACCCTCACTATTTTGGATTCGTGTCCCAGTTCTATTGCATACCCTTACTATTTCTGATAAATTTTACAAAAATTATTTTCGACCCGTTGCTCTTAAATCTGGTCGAGACCATTTTCTGACTCGATTTTCTACGTTGATCGCAAATTCGGTCTCAGATTTCCTATCCGAACTTGGAAAGATGTGTTATGCGCACGTCTCCGTTCTAGGGGTATTTTGATAATTTTAATGGGTGTTACAACATCTCCCCCTTGGGATCATTCATCCTCGAATGATAAGTAAGGGTGAATATCTAGGCACGAATAGACTTCAACTCCTCTCAACATTTATTCTATCAATCTATCTTTTAACTCCTCATTTCTATCAAAAATCTCTACTCGGACTCAAGAGTAGACAATCAACAAGAACAGGCAATTAATTTGGTCAAAGGTAAGGACTTTACCTTCAACATTCTCATCCAATGGCATGAATAGATACGAATATTTTGGTTTCATCTCTTCCTCGGTTTCTCATGTAGCCTCCTCAATAAATTGATTCTTCCACAGGACTTTGACTGAGGCTATCTCTTTGGTTCTCAATCTTCGAATCTGACGATCAAGGATTTGGACCAGAATTTCTTTGTAGGTCAAAATATCCTTCACTCTGTTGCTCTCTGCAGAGATTACCAAGTTAGGATCTCCCAAGCATTTCTTTAACATCGACGCATGAAACACCGGATGAATACCATCTAACTCGAAAGGCAACTCTAATTCATAGGCAACCTTCCTAATCCTCTTCACAATCTAATAGGGTCCAATATAACACGGACTTAATTTGCCCTTCTTCCCAAATCTCATGACACCCTTCATAGGTGACACTTTTAAATATACCCAGTCGTTCACTTCGAAGTCCAAATCTCTTCTCCTCACGTCAGTGTAGGATTTCTGGAGACTTTGCACAGTCTTCAATCGCTCTCTAATGATCTTAACCTTCTAAATTGCTTGCTGGACAAGGCCAGGCCCAATCAACTCTACTTCTATACTTCAAACCATCCAATTGGTGATTTACATCTCCTCGTATATAAAGCTTCATAAGGAGCAATCAGAATACTTGCGTGATAACTATTATTATATGCAAACTCAATCAACGGTGGGTGCTCATCCTAATTTTCCTTGAAATCGAGAACGCAGCCTCTCAACATATCTTCTAATGTCTAAATTGTATACTCTGCTTGGCCATTAGTTTGTGGATGGAAAGTTGTACTCAAATTCACATTTGTACCCAATCCTTTCTGAAACGATCTCTAAAATTGGGAGGTGAATTAAGCTGCTCTATCCAAGATGATGGACAAGGGAACCCCATACAACCGCACAATCTCTTGGATGTACATCTTGACGTACTCCTCCGCAGTGTTACTTGTCTTAATTGCTAAGAAGTGAGCCGATTTAGTCATCCTATCCACAATCACCCATGTTAAATCATGTTGCTTTTGAAACCATAGTAGACCAGTAATGAAGTCCATATTGATCATCCCCACTTCCATTCCAGAATCTCAAAGTTTTGAGCTAATCCACATGGCCTTTGGTGCTCAACTTTCACTTGCTGATAGTTCGGGAACTTAGAAACAAATTCAGCAATATCCCATCTCATTCCACTCCACCAATAGACTTTCCTCAAGTCATGGTATATTTTGGTAGAGCCAGGATAGAATACCTAGTGTTATAAGCTTAAGCCATGATTCTATCTCATATACCGTTAACATCTAGGACGCACAATCTACTTTGGTTCCTCAACACCCCATCTCCCCCTTTGGAGAAGACTATCACTTTCTATTTGTGGATGGCCTCCTTCAATTGGAGTAGGGCAGTATCTCGGTCTTGCTTTTCTTTCACCTCTGTTACTAAAGATGAAGCAGACCCATTCTGGACATTAACTCCTCCTTTATCATTCTCCTCAAGTTGGACTCCTAATCGAGCTAACCGATGCATTTCTTTAGCTAGCTCCTTATTTCCTTCCTCCACATGGATTGTTCTACCCATTGACAACCTACTAAGAGCATCAACAACAATGTTAGCTTTACCTGGATGATAGAGAATGCTCATATCATAATCCTTGAGAAACTCTAACCATCTTCTCTGTCACAGATTGAGCTCTTTCTGATTGAAGACATACTATAAGCTGTTATGGTCATTGAACACATCCACATGCACTCTATACAAGTAGTGGTGCCAGATTCTGAATGCGAACACCAATATGAACTCAAGATCATGGGTTGGATAATTCCTCCCATGAATCTTAAGTTACTGGAAGCATAGGCTATCACCTTCCCTCTCTGCATCAACACATATCCCAATCCAACTCTCGAAGCATCGCAATAGATCACAAAATCTTCAGTCCCATCAGGCAAGGCTAGGACTGGTACAGTAGTCAGTCCAGTCTTTAATTCTTGAAAACTTTTCTCACACTCATCAGACCACTGAAACATGACCTTTTTTCTAAGTTAGCTTTATCAATGGTGTGGATAAGGAAGAAAATCCTTCAACAAATCAGCGATAGTAGCCTGCCAATCCCAAGAAACTCCTTATGTCGGTTGGAGAGGTTGGTTTGGGCCAGTTCTTAACCACTTCAATCATTTGAACATCCACTCGAATACCATCACCAGAGATAATATGGCCTAGGAAAGCCATGGATTTAAGTCAAAATTCACATTTCAAAACTTTGCATACAACTCATGGTCCTTGAGGGTTTGAAGGACGATTCTGAGCTGTTTTGCATGCTCCTCTTCATCTCTTGAATACACTAAAATATCATCAATAAACACAATCATAAACATATCCAGATACTGTCTGAACACTCCATTCATCAAATCCATAAAGGCTGCAGGTGCATTCGTCAACACAAATGACATGACCAAGAACTCAAAATGGCCATATCTAGTCCTAAAGGTTGTCTTTGGAATGTCACATTCCCTTACTTTTAACTAATGATAACCGGATTGAAGGTCTATATTTAAGAAACAAGAGGCACCCTAAAGTTGGTCAAATAAGTCATCTATCCTTGGGAGAGGATACTTATTCTTTATGGTGACCTTGTTTAGTTACCTATAATCAATACACAATCTGAGAGACCCATCTTTCTTTTACACAAATAGGACAGCAGCACCCCACAAAGAAACACTCGACCTTGTGAAGCTCTTCTCTAACAAATCTTTCAAATGCTCCTTCAATTCTTTCATTTCAGCGGGGCCATCCTATAAGGTGGAACTGAGATAGGCTGGGTATCAGGAAGAATATCAATCCCGAAATCAATCTACCTATCAGGAAGGACTCTGGGCAGATCCTCAGAAAACACTTCTGGAAACTCATTCACGATCAGAACTAACTCGAGAGTTGGAGGCTCAACATCATCAGATTTAACCCTCACGAGGTGGTGAATACACCCCTTAGCAATCATCTTTCTCGCTCTAAGATATGAAATAAACTTTCCTTTAGGTGGTATGGAATCACCCTTCCACTCTAGAACTGATTCATTTGGAAATTGGAATTTAACGATTCGGGCTCTACAATTAACAGAGGCATAACAAGTGTGGATCCAATCAATGTCGAGGATCAAATCAAAATCAGTCATATCTAACTCAATCAAATCAATGATAGTATCGCTATGATGGATGGACACTACATAAGCTCTATAGACTCTCTCAACTCGAACAGACTCACCCACGGGTGTAGAAATATCAAAAGATTTAAGAAGACTCTCAGAGGTTCTATCAAATCTACTGGCCATATAAGGAGTTACAAAAGATAATGTGGCACCAAGATTCGTCAACATATAATAATCAATAGAAAATACTTGAATCATACCCGTCATAACATCTGGGAAGTTCTCCTGATCATGTCAATTGCTCATGGCTTACAATCGGTTTATAGCTCCACTTATACCTGAAGTGGTACCTCACTAATTCCCCTTACCTGGCGGAGTTGGCGCAGAAGATTGAGACCGATTAGCTCACTTTGGACAGTCCCTCTGATAATGCCCTACTTGACCACACCAAAAGCATGCATCAGTCCCCTTACGACACCTACCCAAGTGTAGTTTACCACATGTACCACCTGGTGGCTTTCCTCGTGAACCTTGAGCCACACTAGCTTGTGACTGAGACCCACGGGCTCTAAAACTCTAAGACTTCTGATCATTTTTTACTCTAGGTATGGATGCACTAGTAGATGATGGTGCTAGAAACCAATTTCCATTGCCTCTCTTCCCAACCTCATGGCTGGATGTTTTAGCTCTCTTGCTTCTGAACTCTTCTCTATCATGTTGCCTCTCCTCATCAGCTTGTTGCACAAAGGTCATCAATCTCCCAATATCCATGTCACTTACGAGCATAGCTCCCCTCCCATCTCTCTTTAGCCCTCTATTCAGTCCATCCATGCACATTCCCATCCTTTCCCTCGTGTCAACAACCATATCTGGAGCATAGTGAGATAATTGTGTGAACTTCAGCCTATACTTTTGTACAATCATAGTGCCCTGTTTCAAATTCAAAAACTCCCTCACCTTTGCCTCTCTCCTCTCCCTCGGGAAGAAACGTCCTAAGAAAGCTTCCTCGAACAAAGCCCCTATTATCACGGGGGCATTCTCCCCTCTACCCTTCTTCCACTAGTCATACGACAGTCTAGCCACCCCTTTTGGATGATAAGCAGCCAGTTTCAGCATCGGCCATATGCATCACTTGGAACACTTTCTGAAGCTTGTCCACATAGTTCTCAGGATCCTCAGAGGATGCAGACCCTGTGAACTCAGGAGGATTCATCCTTAAGAATTCTCGAACTCTAGAAGTGTCATGGGCATCCTATCAGGCCGCTCTTTGTCTCGCAGCAGGTGCTGTGATAGCCTGGGCTAAAGTTCTGATAGCCTAGCGAAGCTCAACATTGGAGACCTCATCTTGCGGGGGCTGCGGAACAAGGACAGCTTGATCCATGGGCACCTCATGTCCTTCAGGCTCAAGTGGATTGACATTCTGTCTAGTGGGATGCCCTCTACCTATGACGGCTCTTCTAGGAGGCATGATCAAAATTCTGCAATGCGCAAAGCACAAATTAGAATAGAACTTTCATAGAGTATAACTCTATATCACAATTTAGAACATGAATGAAGGGAAACAATTCCTAATGTCCTATAGCCCCCTATTTACCAAGTATGGTCGACAACATACCTATAAACAAGACTCTACCAGATACAACTTCATAGACTCCCTAAGACACTTGAACTCGTGCTCTGATACCAAGTTTTTCACGCCCCGGGAGGGGACCCAAGACGTGGCCGGCACCCAGAGATTATTGCTAGTCCCCAAGCAAACCACTTGTCCTCATCACATTCGTCCATTCACACATTTTAAAAATCAGCGAAAGACATATGGAATAAATGGGTAGAACTAATAATCTAATCTCAAATAATAATATAATGAAAGGACGGTAGAAAGAAACCACCTTACAAGTTCCAACATCAACATTTGACTCTAGTCTATGAAGCCTCTATCACTATTAGGTGGTGCTAATGATAGATCTATGGCTACCTCAATCAAAATAAAAAGATAAGCAGAACTATCTGAAAATAGTGTAATGAATCCTTCAAAGTAGGGGAGGCTCACCAATCTACTAAACGCTCGAAGGTCCTCAATGATTAGCCTGCCAAAGACTTCTATCCTGCGTATCTAGATCATAATACGATGCAGTCCAAAAAAGGGGACATTATTACTTGGAATGTACTGATATGTAAAATGGCTAAGTGAAATAGAAATAGGTAGAATAATGTAGAAACAACAATCAACATCAAGGATAGTAAAAATCAACATGTCAAATGTCTATTTAAAGCAAGAATAAAGAGTAGACAAGTCACTCATCAACTCATCAACCACATCAAACTCATCTCAGAAGAAATCATCTCATCTTAACTCATCCTATCATCTCATCTCATCTCGACTCAGCTTACTCAGTTTAGGAACTTTCTGGGAGCTTCTTTTAACCAACAACAACCCCTCTTATGAGCCAGAGGTTGTACAATAATCACAGTGATGTTGCCACAGTCATCCCGTACTTACCAGGTATGGAACAAATATGATCCACAAGGAATCTGAACTCTGTCATCCTCTATTGATTTTAGGGATGTAAACTCGAGAGGGGACCATGAGATGTAAAGGTTCAATCCTCTCCTACATTGGGCCGACGTAGGTAATGAGTGCAAGTAGGGCTCACTCTTACTCATTTCGGTGCTTGATACTCCTCCCAAGACTCAATGCTCATAAAACTCCTCATCACCAGCTCAAGTAGCCTCATGGAGGCACTCATCGTCTCAATTGGACTCATGGAGACTCTCATCATCGCAATTAACTCAAACTCAAGGGTCCTCTATTATTTGAGGGACTTTAATTCATCTCAATTAACTCAAACTCATATGTCTTCTATTATTTCAGGGACTTTAACTCATCTCAATGCACTCAATTCTCCTCTAAGAACTCAAGGACTCAGATCATCAATTAGAAGAAGTCGTTTAGACATAACATCAAGAACTCAAATTTGAACACTCATAGGATCATCAAGTTCAAATAACTCAACCTCATACTCACATCAAGATTCCCATCATCATACTCACATCAAGGCTCTAGACTCCATCCCTAGGTTCATTCATGCATACTTTCAAAAGTTAACATCCCTAGGTTCATTCATGCATACTTTCAAAAGTTAACATATAGAGTTTATACAATATCTCATGAAAAGTATTCAATTCAAGAAAATATGTTTATGATGATCATCAAGATATAAAAATACGTGTAATAGATACAATTTTCAAGAAAACAATCAGGAAAGCATTTCAAGAAACATATATGGAGACTCATGGACTCTCAACTCATCTATGACCATCTATTGGGCACATGGAAGAACAGTCCCATGTTTTCGTTTAGCCTTACATACCTGGGATGAAACTCTTCAAATCACCCATCAAGAATTCTCCTTAAATTCTCCAATCTTACATTCTTTTTTCTTCTCTCTCAAACCCTAACTTTCAAGTACTGTGAAGAAGGACTTAGAATGGGGTTTCTGACCCTGTTTACTCCTCAAAATGACTTATATGGGTCGTGGATTAAGTTTAGAAGAGGTGGGAAAAAATCTAGAATGCCCCTAAAAAGATTTAAAATTTGTAAACTTGGTGGAACAGGCCGGGATAACAGGTCTGCGACGCGGACGTATCGTGCACCAGTGAATTTCAAAAATTCAATCCCATCGAAAAATTAAGGAAATATATAAGTGTGGGTTCGCGATGGGTCTGCGGCGCGGAGCTGTAGCGCACCCTCACTGTTTTGGGTCCGCGATGGGTCTGCATCGAGGCCCTGTCGCGTACCCTGACTGTTTCTGGTAAATTTTGCAAAAAGGTTTTTCGACCTAGTTGCTTTTAAATTGGGTCGAGACCATTTTCTAACTCAATTTTTCGCGCTGATCACAAATTTGGTCTTGGATTTCCTATCCGAGGTTAGGAAGATGCGCTATGCGCACGTCTCCGTTCTAGAGGTATTTTGATAATTTTATCGGGTGTTACATACCATCTGCATCACACCTTCCCTTGTATTATACCAACCTATAACTACTAGGTAATAATTTAGGAATATAGGCCTACTAAAGTCTCATAGCGTATATTCGATCCACATTATCTCCTCACAACTCATGTACCATTTACCCATCTAGCATGCTTCACCTCATTATCTAGCTAAGCTGATCATTATATGAATACTCTCATGTCGAAATCATAAGCCTAATTTAGGTCTATTACCTCAGAAGTACTCTCTTTTTCCTATTTAACATCTATATTTCATCCTATTATTTTAAAAAATAGCTTTGAGTTTCAAATTTTTGATTTACTACTTGATTGATTTAAATAAATCAAATTTTCAAAATTAAAATAGAGTCGCCACCTAATTTTAAGGATAATTAGGAAACCAATAAAATATTAAAAAGATTTAACAAAAAATATTTTAAATTCAAAGAAAAGAGTTCGGGTTCACATTTCCATATCAAGAAGGTTTTACGCATTCGAAATGGCCACTTCACGCGGTTGTCCGGCGATTAGACAACTTTGACTAACTTCGAAAAAAAATCAACTTAAAAAAATGAAATTGAAAGGGTCCAAATTAGAAAGTTTAAATTGCCACATTGTCTAATTTGACTAATAAAGACACTTGGAAATGATTTGAATAAACTAAGAACTTTTCTTAAATATCTTTGAAATGTTTAAAAATCCTAATACGCATTTTTAAAGTTAGAGAATCAAAAAAATAAAAAATAAAAAATAAAAATAACACAAATGGTTTGACTTTTAGGGAATTCAATTAGATTTTAAAAAAATAAATAATTAAAGTTACAAAAATAATGTTAGAGTTAGTGAACAAGATAATAAGTATCACGAACAAAAACACACAATAAGGAAATAAATACAATTGGGCTTTGGCAAACCCAATTCCCAAAACCTGTCCTAATTCTAAAATAAGAGACTTGGGCCTCCCTAGCCCACATGCTCGAAAGGACTGTTACTGCTTCCTTGGGTCGTTGGCCCGTTTCCTGCTTGTATACAGAATGTATATTCTGCATATATCAGTGTATACACATTGGCTTTCTAACTTCCAAGACATGTGAACAGCTCCAAAACCCTGTAGACTGCTCACTAGATCTGGTGATGTCCTAAAACACAGGGTGGAGTCCCAAAAAAGACTCGAAAACACCACATGTGCCAAGAAAATAATAGCACATAAGAAACCAATTATTTGAACCATAAAATATATAAACATTGTTATGAATCCAATTATTTTGAACAGAGGTAATACGCACGTGAAATCACAAAAAAAATGTTCAGATTAGCAAGACAACAAGCGTGATACATAGATTTTCAAATATAAAAAATGGAAGAACTCATGCAGTTACGAAGCATAATATGCTAAACTTTAAAAATTAATAGACAAGTTGAACTCAAGAGGGAACTAAAGAAAGTCATAGATTATGGTTTTTTTCCTAAAGAAAACCCAACAAGTTTCAAACAGATCAAGGCATACTTAGGACAAAAATAGAAGAGGAAACAAACTTTTGACACATTATCATGGATTTGGAACAATTTCAGCAGAAAACTCAAGTTTGTGTTAAAGACATAACAATCAAAGTATAGAATGATGAAGATGAACCATTTTAAACATCACTTAACTTAAGAGTTTATAATCGATTAAGAAACCACAAACATGGGACAGGAAACATTAGACTAACAACCAATTCACGACAACATCACAACACGATTCTAGAAATATCTTAATGATCAACAATAACAAACCACAACGTTGACTCGCCATAACGACATTTTCAGTCAAACAAACTAAGCGCAAATATGAGAACTTCGATATAACTTCAAGATTCACATTCAAAACAGTGTATGAAATTTACGACAAAACCAAGATGAATGAGATGAGAGTGTTACCTTTCGGAGCAACGAACTGGGATGAAGAATTCAGAGAAGACTTTCCACCACCAAAGAACTTTGTCTGCACCTTCCTTGACTCCGAATGGCTTCTAATTTCAAAGAAAATCTCCTAAATTAACTAGAAACCTTAGAATTTGGAATTAATAAGAAAAGTACTTTTTGAGGATAGTGACGGCTGCCCTACAATAGTGGAGAAGTGTGAAAATTTATAGTAAAAACTTTAGGTCATTTTGGGGAGAAAAGGATGAAAAATGGAGCTTTTGAATATCAAAATTGAACGTTGGGCTGCACAAATGAGTCATCTAGTCAAACTTTTTTGCGTTGTCGCTCTCGGTTGCTGCGTTTTGGAGCACTTTTGCCGCTAGTTGTCGTTGATTTTATTATCGTGGGTTATGCGTGTGACGTGAAAGAAAAAGAAGAAAAGAGAAAAATTGGAGACACACAGGTTTTCTGGTTGTGCTTTTCTTCATTAATGAAGAAGAAGAGGACTGTCACAGCCCGACCCCGGGACCGTGACTAGTGCCGATTAGGCACTGTTATGAATACAAACCCACGCGACAACAT
>JAOTQR010010390.1:0-30089 GCA_025774065.1 Solanum ossicruentum
CATAGCCCTACAACATATCCTCCATGACCTGAATAGCACGCTCTGACTAATCATCTGTCTAGTGTTTAATGTAGTACTAAGGTCAACCCAGGTGCCTAAATCCTTCTGAAATGCTCTCTAGAAGCTAGATATGAACTGTGATCCCTAATTTGAGATAATCGACAATGGCACCCCATGTAAATGTGTCACCTCCTATATGTAAACCCAAACTAGAGGTTGATATAGGGCTCCTTTTTGTCCCCAAAATGACATAGTTTAGGAATAAAAATGATGAAAATAACAAAAATTACCCCTCATTAAAACTGCCAAAATCGACCTACGAGACCCTGATTATAGACCTAAGTTGATCCATGGGCCACAAGTCCCTTTGTCAGATAACACATCTAAAAATTCTTGAAAACTAACTCTGCTGGACTCAAAACCAAAAACATATGTTATGGGCCATATAATCATTCAGGTTCGTGGTTGGACTCATAATGCCCTTCAACACTTAGCCATTTTTTACCTTATTCTTGGCCTCATTCTACGAAGAAACTCTACATCGTGTATCCTGTTTTATAGGTCATCTGATAACTTATTGGTCATCCTTCAAAAATCTCTAAATTTTCTTTATATCTAAGGTCCTACTCACGAAACCATGTATGGATCATAAGGTTTCTTACGAGCTATCACATGGTCCATGGTTTACCTAACATTTGGAAACTTTTCCCCTTTCTGAAGTTGTATGTTTAAGAACCAAACCTACGAGCCGTATGTCAATTTACAAGTCGTAAGTCACCTCCGTAACCTTGATTTCAGGTCATTTTTCAGGCAAACTTTTCTTACTCAAGGATCCTATATGGAGGGTCGTAACACATCAATTGTGGGTAATGAAGTGTGATATTCACAAAATGATCTTTCAAACAATATATTGGCATTTTGAGTTCATGGTGATATGCTTCAGCCTAACTAATGCTCCGACAATATTTATGTATCTTATGAATAAGTCTTTAAACCCTACCTCAACATTTTTGTGGTGGCATTCATAGATGATATTTTTATTTATACGTGGAGTGAAGAGGAGCATGTGAAGCATTTGATAGAAGTACTGCAAACGCTGAGGGAAGAAAGATTGTTTGCCAAGTTCAAAAAATGTGAATTTTGGTTGAAAGAAGTTGCATTCTTAGGATATATGGTGTCAGGTGAAGCGATTAAAGTGGATACGAAAGAGATGACCTTTGCCTCCAATGGATATTAGGAGTTTCTTGGGCTTGGCATGGTACCACCGAAGATTTATTGATGGTTTTTCTACAAATTGACATAATAGAAGCCTAAATTTTTATGGATTGATGAATGTAAAAGAAGTTTCTAAACTTTAAAGATATACGTGCATTCGCTCATATTTTGGCTCTACCGAAAGGGTTAGAAGGGTTTGTGGTATATAGTGATGATTCGAGAGTTGGCTTGGGGTATGTATTAATGCAAAATGGCAAAGTCACTTTCTATGCTTCTAGGCAACTAAAGGTGCATAAGTACAATTACGCCACCCATGATTTTGAATTAGCGGTCATGGTATTTTCTTTGAAGATATGGTGTACTTATTTGCATGGGGTTCACGTAGATGTGTCCACTGACCAAAAGAGTCTCCAATATGTGTTCACCCAAAGGGATCTAAGCTTAAGGCAAAGGATGATGTTGAAACTTCTTAATGAGAGTGCATTATCATCCGAGCAAGATGAATATTGTGGTCGACTCTTAAACTAAGATATCTATGGAAAGCATGGATCATATTTATGGTGTCAAGAAGGAACTGGTAAGAGAAGTTCAGTAGTTGGCTAGATTGGAAGTTCGGCTAGATGAAGCTAAAGTTGGAGGCATGGTGGTAGGAGATGGTTCTATGCCTTCCTAGATTGAAGTGGTCAAAACCAAACAAGACCTTGACCCAGCATTGTTAGAATTGAAAGTTTTGGTGAAGGATGGCAAGATGGAGGTTTTCTCCCAAGGGAGAGATTGAGTCCTTAGGTATCAAGGTAGGTTATATGTGCTCGATGTCGATGGTTTTACGAACTTGATCTTGAATAAGGCTCATAATTCATCTTATTACATTCATCCTGGTTCTACAAAGATGTATAGTAATTTGAGAGAAGTGCTTCGATAGGGTGGTATGATGAAAGATATTGACAAGTTCGTAGTCGGTTGCCATAATTGCCAACATATCAAAGTTGAAAATTAATAGCCGAGTAGCCTAGCCTAAGATATTGGTATTTCTACTTATAAGTGGGAAGAAATCAGTACAGATTTTGTGATTGGATTACCTAAGAGTAAGAGCTATTTTGACTCTATTTGGGTTATTGTTGATAGGAAGACAAAGCCGGCTCACTTCCTACCAGTTAAGACGACTTATGGTGCCAACGATTATGCCAAGTTGTACATTCATGATTTGGACAGATTGCATGGGATTCCAATGGCTATCATTTCAGATCGTGGTGCTCAATTTACTTTGCACTTTTGGAGTTCCTTTCAAAAAGGCCTTGGTACTAAAGCCAAGCTTTGAACGACATTTCACCCAAAAGTTGATGGTCAAGCCAAGGAAACCATTAAATCTCTTGAGGATATGCTTATGGCTTGTTTTATCGAGTTTAGAGGTAGTTGGGATGAACATCTTCTGCTTATTGAGTTTGCTTATAGCAGTAGCTACCGCTCTAGCACTAGAGTGGTTCCCTTTGATGCTCTACACTGGAGACGTTATCTCTAGTGTGGTGGTTTGAAGTGGGGAAGATGGCTTTATTGGGTCTAGACATGGTTATGGAAGCTTTAGACAAGGTAAGGATGATAAAGGAGAGATTAAAGATGGCTCAAAATTAGAAAAAGCCTTATGTCGACACTAGGATAAGAGACCTTGAATTTAAAGTTGGTGATTTGGTGTATTTGAACGTTTCACCAACGAATGGTGTAGTTCGATTTGGCAAGAATGGCAAGTTAAGCCCTAGTTATGCAGGGCCTTATCGGATCTTGAGGCGTGTTGGTAAAGTGGAATACGAGTTAGAGTTTCCCATAGAGATGAGCATGATTCATCCAGTTATTCATGTCTCCATATTAAGGAAGTATGTTGGGAATCCTAATTCTATTGTGCCCTTGGAGGTGGTGAATGTTGAAGAGAATCTAACTTATAAGGAAGTTTTGGTGGAAATATTGGATCGGTAAGTTAAAAGGTTGATAAATAAAGATGTTACCCCCATTAAAGTCCTATAGAGAAACCAATAAGTCAAAAGTGTTATTTGGGAAGCTAAAGTCAAAATGAAGAAGTGGTCACCCAATCTTTTCCATTCTAATCAAGCTTAAGGTACTAATATTTTTCCCACTTGAGAACCTCACCATTCTTGTATGTCATTTGCATGCCATCTATGAATATGTGATTTTGAAGTTGCATTATAAATGTTATTAGAAGCATGGTTTGAAAATTTAAATGATGATATGTTACATTTTGCATATTATGCATGTATTCCACTCCGTAGAGCCTATGATTAACACATTTGGGGATAAATATTTGCAAGGGGGAGATATTGTAAGGCTCCATGTGTTGGAGGGTATAAGAATGCCTAAGAAATGAAATGTGGAAATTTTCTATGTATCAGTGGGTTTTATGGAAGATCCTACAGGCTGAAATTGGTCCGACAGGCCATAACTTATTATCATGGAGTAATGGCCAAACTTGATAGAAATATGGATTTCTGAAGTTGGGGGAACGCAGTAGCAGACGGACTGTACCTTGACTTATGAACCTAAGTCCTATCGTAGGTTGAGGATCAGAGAAAGTTTCTGAGGGTCCAAAATCTTATTAGATGAAACCCCTTTCCTACAACCCATAGACTAGACCACGACCCATAATCAGGGTCTTGTGGTCCTATCCTGCAAAATTTTAGAAATGGCAAATTCAACCTTTCCTATTATCTAATACCTATACTACATCGTCTAAGCCCCCAAAAGACTCCTTTTTAGCCTTAAAACAACCCTAATCTTTTTCGTTCTCCATTCAAAATTACTAAGACTTTCAAAGTTTTCAAGAGAAGAGAGCAAGTTAGGGATTCAGATTCTTTACCTCTAAAGTCATATTTTCCTCCATTACATCACCAAGGTATGTGGATTTGATTGTGAAAACCTTTGCTCCACAAGTTCAACCATTCATCTTCCTCATCTATTTAGAATTTATGGATATTTTTCTCAAATCCTTTATATGATAATATTTTGAAGAGATTTATGATGTTTTACTTTTGTACATGATTATGCATTTAAAAGCCATGTGAAATTTATTGAGTTTATGAGGGTTTGATGGTGCTTTAACCAAGTCCTATTACGCTTAGATAGGTTATGTTGAATAATGTTCAAGTGATTCTGTTACACTCTTCTCATGTGTTATCGCCCAAGCTACACCTCCTTTTTGATACAAAAGCAACACCAAGGTTAGGTTTTAACCCAAGATAATATGGTAGATTTAGAAGAATTCAATGTTACAATTTGGGTTATTAAAAAACTTATCTACCCAAAGGGGAAGTTTTGATAACAACTAATGAGATTAATACTAAACTAAAGCAAGTGTTTAACCTAATATGGAGAGAAACTAGGGTATTGTGTTCCCTATGAATCCCTAACTTAGTATCACCGGATAACTGAAATTATTTCTAGTATGTAGCATGCAGAATGGCAAGTTAAGTTCATTAAATCCTTTGGCATATACATGAGGCAAATTTCACTATGTGACTTTGTCCATCCCCGCAGTGTGACACTACTAACCCATACCTATTATCCTAGTACAACCTCCCCTTAGCGCGGTTCGATTGATTAGATGAGAAACATCCAATGAATCCTACTAATTAATCTCTTTTCCTATTCACTACTACCTTGGTCTAGTCAATAACACTAGGCGGATTCTAATATTGGCCACCACTAGAAAACATTCAGAATGAAGAGAATTAATTAATACATGCATGCATACTTTTCAAGAATTGTGAATTATCTTGTTTTACTTTGTTAGTTCTTCATGGTTCTCACAACCCTATTTGTGGATTTAGCTACTCATTATTTTTGTAGATGCAAGACTTATGAATTTGAATAACAGAATAGAGAACTTACACATATTAATTAAGCACAAGAAAATCCAAACTTCAACGAAAATCACAAGATTGTAAGTAGAATATGAAATAAATGTATACAAGTGTTTCTCAAACTCTCCAATGTTTTTCTCTATTGTATCTTACTATTTTCATGCTAACTTCTAAGAAAAATAACATAAAAACCTATTCATAATATTTAAAATACAAATCCAAAATAAAATAGGATAATTGGGTCGGCAGGCTTCATGAGGTGCTCTACAGGTCATATAGTGATTTATGACCCATAGTAGGGCTTTCATACTTTAATGCTTCAATTTTGGACTTAACCTCTATGATACCCCTCTATGGCCCGTAAAAGGTTCTAAGGCCCATAGGGGGTTTCGTCTGATGAAATTTCTACAAGTCTTCACTCTCTGATCCTCAGGATACGAGACTTGATTATGACTCGTAAAGTGTTCCATGACTCATCTGCATGTTTGTAGATCAAACTTCATAAATCCACTCTTCGCTAGAATTGCACACAAGACCTCCTTCACGGCCCGTAGAATACTCAATGGCCTGTAAAGGGTCTCATGGATCCTCAAAATCAGCAACTTCTGCATATTTTTCCCAAAATCAATGCTAACCCTGAACTCCTACCAAACAAACATAAAAAGTACATTAAACCTACTAACATCGCATTGAGATTACACAAAATTCCAAGTTTTAAGCATCAAAAGTGTTGTATTTTGACAGTATATAAACACCTTCAACTTAAAATTAATTCTTGCCCTCAAGCGACGGACTCAATCTATATACGATCATAAACTAAAGTATGAGTTATAGCTGGGTCTTGTATAACATTCCAGTGTTAAATATTGTTCTGCACTTCTGGAGTACGGGACTACTTTATGACTCATAGTTCAAACTACAACTTGTAACTTATTCCTGTATTACCCTTCTGCAACTGATCAAATTCAATGTTTGCTTTTGCTTTCTAAAATTGTTAGGGCTAATTATCATTCATCTATTTTTGATTTGTAGGAAATATAGCCCCAAAAGGAAAATGCTCTAAGATTGAGGATTTTAGGAGGAAGCTCATTGATAAGCTGACTGATGATGAGAAGACCCCCTAGCCGAGTGGGTCACTTGAGATCCATGATGTTTCATCAAACCTCGAGGCTGGGGAGTGGGGTACGATAGACAAGAAAAGCAGCTACCAAAGCTTCCCAGACTCAGGCTCAAGCCGATACTCCTTCCCTGTCCAATGAAGAAGGTGGTGAGAGGTCAGGAGTCACATGCCCTAGATGACCAGGTCCAGAGATGAACAAAGTGCGGAGAGTGGCTCCCAGAATAGAGGAGATGAAGAATCATTGGTCGCACCATCATCTTTTTCAGCACCGGATGCTCCTACTCACCAATAGGATGTTGACAGAATAGAGGTCATATTTTTGGAGAGCATGCAGCCCAAAGAGTGTGACAAACCCACCCGTTCAATATATAAGGAGCCTCGGATTATTGGCGATGGATTGAGTCGTATCCCAGCACTGAAGGACACGATAACACGATATGGGATCAAGTGGTTGGCGGATAAGCTTGGACGATATGCCCCACTCATGGTACAGGAAATTTATGCTACATATGTAGCCACTATTCTTCATTATCTTCCCAAGGGGAAGAGACCTCTCACACAGCCGAGATTGAGAGAGGTACTAGTGAGAGGGTGACGGGTTTATATTTCAGAGAAGATGATATATCATGTACTTTTTGTCCCAAGTACCAAGCCCCGAGGTTGAAAGCTGAGTTTGATTATCGATTGGGGCAGGCTAGAACCACATTGATTTAAAGGATCTGGTATAGTGAACAGAGTTGTTGAGATGGGTGACCGGTCACATTGCTGAGTAGGGTCCAGAGCCTGCTTCGGTCACCACCCATATGAAGGGTATTGTTAAAGCTTCCCTCTCTTTCCCTGCCAAATTTTGGTGGGCAGTTGTTAGATCTTGCATCCGGCCTACTTTAACGGATAACACACTTATACCAGAGCGAGCGGTATTGGTTGCCCGCATACTGGTTGGCTACGACGTAGATTGGGTCTGACTCATAGCGGACCAGATTCATACGTCATTGCTCAAGCATGCCACCTCCATCCTATTTTCAGTTATGATTCACTGACTCTTTCTAGAGTCAAATGTGGAGATATTGCATCATATAGATCATCTAGTTGCGGCTAGCACACTCTAAAGCCCATCTTAATAAAGGTTAATAAGAACCCTGTGGCACTTCAAAGGATGCAGCCTCCTCTTATGCCCGATATGTTTGCTACAGAGCCACCACCTGAGGGTTTGCCGATTGTCGCTACTACTACTCCAGCTGTAACTATTGATGAGAGACCCTAGCAGCTTGAGGCAATCGATGTTGAGAGGGGTCCAACAATAGTTACTCCTACACCAAAGGCCAGTACTTCATGGTCTTCTACACCGAGCATGGTTTATTTGTTCGCAATTTTGATTCAGGCTATGGTGCAACGATTAACATGCACCGAGGCAAAATTGTCTTGGCTTATTCAGCAATTGAAGCCACGAATTTGGTAGACTATTGCAAACTCAGAAGAGTGATGTAAGGCATTCACCATATCGGTTGTTCAGGAGTATGTTTCTATGGTGGATGCCCATATTAATGCCTTTGAGGACCAAGTACAAAAGAGGTTACCCGAGGCTCGGCTTCTGATTTTCAGCCATACATGAGGAGATTGGGAAGCTTAGGGCTGACATGACAGCTTCACTTGCGATACCCCTGACATTACTAAAGTCTATGCCTATAGAGCCTCTATTTGACTTGTTTGCCTTCATTAGAGCCTCCACAGACTTCCCTCGGGAAGTGCCCTTGCACAGATGAGAACCTAGTTTAGCGAAATGTACATGTAGAGTGCCCTATGGTTGACGAGGGTGATGAGGATGATGAGGATGTGGAGGACGAGCATGGGCTGGTCTTGAGGATGTCTAGGCAGCAGGAGGAGTTGAGGCTGGCTCAGGAGCATGATAGAGCGATGGGTATTGGCCCATCCGGACATAATGGAGCAACTGAGAAGACTACCCTACAGGAGGGAGATGGCCAGACTCAGCCACTGACTGGAGCATAGGTGCCAAGGTATATTTTTTGATCCCTACCATTATATTTTTGCTTGATTTGGTGTATTGAGGACAATGCACAACTTTTCGATAATTATCCCTACTATTATATTTTTGCTTAATTTGGTGCTTGATTTGGTGCATTGAGGTCTTGGTGTGGGTAGTTATGGGCTTTGGTGAAGTCTGAGCAGCTTAAGGTCCATAATGATCCCAAATTTTGATCTCGAGATTTTCTTGCAGTGTTCTTTTTCCTCGTGGATATTTAATTTCTGTCAAACTGGCACATTTAGGATATTTAGATAATATTTATAGCATATAATATGAATACTTATGGCATATAGCATATTTTTATGTTTTGTTTTAAAAATTGGTACCCACCAAAAATTTTTTATTAGTAGTTAAATGGAAACCATGCATGTTTGGGTGTTTGGCAATAGTTTTTCTGATAAGTACGGGTAATTTGAGACCTGAAGCATGATCTTTGAGTTGCTTGTTGATAATATTTTTTAATGTCTTGTCAATGTGAGCTTATTTTGCCAAATTCATGTATTTTTGTGCTAATTCATAACTTTCCCTGTTACTCTAAGTTAGATTACAGATTAAATGGATTAGGAAGGGATCTTAGGCCTTTGTTCTTGTAGTTAGTCCACTTTAGCCTAAAATAACCAATCAAATGATGTTTTATCCCTTGTTCCAAATATTTGAGTCTTACATGAACCAAATCTTTCAAGAACACCTAATTAGCCTAACCTTGTCTAGTGATTTGAAACTGGCCCTGGTCTGTCCTTGAGCATTGTGAATCTTGATTGAGGCAAAAAGCCAAAGTTGAGTGTGGCTACCAAAAGTGGCCCTAGTTTGGGGAATAGATATTGTGTACTTCAAAATAGGCTAAAAGTCTAAGTTGAGGGTGGCCGGTGTAGGGGTAAAATCACAAAAATAAGGTGGTGAGTTGGGAATTAGGAGAAAAAGAAGAAAATCATGTACTGGGTATAAGAAAAAGAAAAAGATGTCTTAAATTGAGCTAAAAAGCAAAATAAAGTGTAAAAATGAGGTAAAATCTAAAAATGAGAAGAAAATACCCAGAAAAGCTTGAATGTTGAAACAAGGGAGAATAAGGTGGAAATGTTGGCGTGGGTGAGATGAAAGTGTTGAAAAAATGTAGTTCAAGGATTGCTTCTGGTCACTATTTTCCCAAAATATCATACCAAAGCCTCATGAGCCTACGTTGCAAGCCTAGAAAGTCCTAAAGTGATCATAGTCCAGTTCGTTGAAAATCTTAGTCATGAATACACGGCAAGCCTATGGTATTAGTCATGACGCATGAACATCTTTTGTGAGAGTGAGTGTGTTCGCACAGTCCCAAAGCTGAAATTGATATCATCATTGAGTGTTAAAACAGGACTTCTTTCTGTGAGCGCATTTGCATTGCAGTATTAGCATTTGACTTGTTCAATGATTGTGGACTATTGATATTCCTTTGCTTGTCATGGTTGCTTTGCCAAATGCATCAATCTATATTGGTTTGCTAAATAGCTACCTGATCTTGTTTAGAAAAGTTGGTATGGGTACCAAAGTTTGGATTGAGTATGATATATGTCATTGGATTGACGACTGTGTGTTTTTATGTTATGTATATAGAGTAAGTCGTCGCTTGAGGACAAGCAACAATTTTAAGTTCAGGGTATTGATGTGCTATCAAAATACAGAACATTTGATGTCTAAAGCTTGGGATTTTGTGTGTACTCAAGGAGACTTCTATGATTTTTATGTGTTTTTGTGTTTGTTTTCGCAGGAAAACATGATTGGCATGATTCTGGGAGAGTTGCAGACTTTTTCCTGGTTTTTGAGGACAGACAAGACCCTTTATGAGTCATAGGGCTTTCTACAAGTCGTAAAGGTAGTTTTTTGAAGATTCCCAGTGTTGGATGAAAGTCTTAATATTTTAAGTTTAGCTACCCGAGACCTTTTAATCACTCGTAGTTCACTCTACGATGAGGGGTTTTGTGTAAATTTCTAGAGAAGGATCATTGAAGGACTAAAAGATGCAGATAAGGACTACGAGACGTCAGTACGAGTCTAGATCAAACTATGAGTCATGAAGATGATTCCTAGAAGTGAAGTCTAAGATTCAACAAGCTGAACACGAAAGCCCGATTAAGACTCGTAAACCCAGTTATGAGTCGTAACTGCGAGCCATAGAAGACGTCGATCAGTTTTTCTAATATTTTTAGGGACTTGTCTGCAATTACTATAATTAGTATAATTAGGTTATTTTTAGTAAGCATTACAACAGACTTAGATAGAGAGCACGAAATTAGAGCATTTTTAGGGTTTTATATTTGGAGACTAAATATTGGAAAAGAGAATACACTTGTGAATTCATTATAACTTTCAGCCTTGTGGTTCTCAATACAAATTGCGTTTGTTTGTTCTTCAATCTATTTGAGTAAGACATTAATTATATTTTCTCAATTTATAGTTTCTTTATCTTCCCATAGCATGAGTGGTTAACCCACAACTTGGGGTTGTGGAAACCATGAAGATCTAACTAAATAAACCCGTATTATTTGCAATTTTTAGAATGGGTATTTGTATGTTTTAATCAATTGTCTTTATTTTACATGTTTTCTAGTGGTGGCCAACATAAGAAATCGCTTAGTATTACCTTCCTGATCTAGGTGGTAATGAATAGGAAAAGAGATTGATCAACAGGATTCGATGATGTGTTCTCGTCTAATCAGTCGAACTAAACAAAGGGGAGGTTGACTGGGACTATAGATAATGGTCAGTATAGCACACTATGGAGATAGGTCAAGTCTCATAGTGAAACTCAACCTTCTCCTTTGACCAAAGGGTTGGAAGAACTTAAATTACTATCCTGCATGAGATATTCTAGTTAATAATTGTGGTATCCAGGGATGTTAAGTCAGTGAATCATGGAAAACACAATACCCAAGTTTCTCTCCATTGTTGATTGTCTTCTATTTTAGTTAGTTTAGTTTAATTTCTTGTCAATCATTGCAGCACCACCACCCCTCCTTTTAGGGAATTGATTTAGTTACTACTTGAAATGTTTCTTGGTGAATCGATTTGGAATGTCTCTGAATTCTCTGCGGGATTTGACCCTAACCTTGTTTAGGCTTATTACTTTGACAATAATCAATTTGACCTCAAAAGAGAGGAGTATCTTGAGTGTGATCTTGTCTCTCAAATGTGTGACAAAGGAAATGATGTACTCTTCACTGCCTTGGAATGTAAAGTGACAAATACCATCTCCAAGAGGCTTATTCTCAGTGGGAAGATACACAAAAATGTGTACAAAGTTGATTTCAATGGATCCAATCAACCTAAGTTGAAGTGCCTAAGGGCCATGAGCAATGACTCTGCGCAATGGCACAAATGACTGGGGCATGCCAGCTTCTCAACAATCAACAAACTGATCTTAAAGGAGTCAGTTCTAGGACTACCTGAGGGAAGGTCAGTAAAGATCAAGTGTGTGGAGCTTGTGCTCAAGAAAAATATATCAGGAGTAGTTTTCAACTAGTTGACCTAGTCAGTACTCACAAGCCTCTGGAACTGGTTCATGTGGACCTCTGTGGCCCTGTGTGAGTTCAAAGTCGAAGAGAAAACAGGTATGTCTTCGTACTTGTAGATGATTACTCAAGTTTCACATGGACATTCTTTCTAATATCTAAGGATTAAACATTTTATGTGTTTGTTGTGTTTGCTAAAATGGTTCAAAAGAACCTAAATTGCCATATGATGAACTTGAGAACAGACCATGGTACAGAATTTGAGAACTCAAAGTTCATCATGTTCTTTGCTGAAAATGGCATGACTCACAACTTCTCAGCCCCTAGAACTCCTCAACAAAATGGGTTGTGGAAAGAAAGAATAGAACTTTGGAGGATATGGCTAGAACCATGTTGATAGTCAGCAATCTTCCACGGAGCGTTTGGACTGAGGCAGTGAACACCGCCTACCATCTCATCAACATATGCATGATTAGGCCCATCTTGAACAAAACTCCCTATGAATTACTAAAGGGCGAAAAACTGAATCTAGCCCATCTTCATTCCTTTGGATGTCTTTTATATACACAATAATGTAAAAGATGCTCTAGGAAAGTTTGATGCCAAGAGTGACGAGGGAATTTTTATAGGGTACTCTTACCACAGTAAAGCCTACAAGGTGTTCAATAAGTGGATAAAATATGTTGAAGAAAGTGCACCTGTTATATTTGATGAGGTCAATTCTGTGGTCGAGAAAGTTATGCAGGAACCAATACATGAGCCAGAAGAAACTGACAGTAGGAAGCATTCGGGTGATGAAGATGACAGGGAACAATCTAATAAACCTGGTCCTCAAACTTCTGGTAATATGAAGAGAGAAGAATCACCTAAGGCTACCTCTCACGATGGAAATGGCTTATCTCGACCATCACACTCTGCTGAAGCTTCCCTTAGGCATCACTAGCAATAATCCAGCACCGAAGGATCAAGGACATAATTGGAAGAACAAGAGTTCACATTCTCTTGAGAATCAGTTGACTCCTCTAGACTCGGGAATATCTACCAGGTCAAAGCTTAGGAACATGTATGCCTTCTCTGCATATGTGTTCCTAGTAGAACCCAAAAAAGGTCAAGGAGGCACTACTAGATGAAGAATGGATATCGGCTATGTAGGAAGAGCTCCTACAGTTTGAGCGAAGCAAGGTATGGCACTTCGGTATTCAGAAACAAGCTGGACGAACAAGGCACCGTCACAATAAATAAGGCCAAACTTATGGTGCAAGGCTATAATCAAGAAGAAAGAATCAACTATGATGAGACCTTTGCCTCATTCGTACGCATTGAGGCCATTCGAATGCTCATAGCCTTTATTGCACACATGAAATTCAAGTTGTATCAGATGGATGTTAAAAGTGCATTTCTCAATGGGTATCTCTAGGAAGAAGTTTATGTTAAGCAATCCCCTGGTTTTGAAGATCATGAACATCCCATACAAACTAGATAAACTTCTGTATGGACTGAAATAGGCCCCCAGAGCCTGGTATAATTGACTCTCCAGTTTCCTCTTAAGTCATGGATACTCTAGAGGAAAAGCTGATAATACACTATTTTTGAGGAAAAAGCATGTTCATGCTCTCATAGTCCAGGTCTATATTGATGACATCATCTTTGGAGGAACGGAAGAAGATATGGGTGCAGAAATCATAAAGCTCATGGGGAGTGAGTTTGACTAAGCATAATGGAGGAATCGAACTTCTTTCTAGGTCTCCAAATATATTAGGGACGGGTTGGTATGTCTATACATTAACAGAAATACATCAAGAAACTGCTTGCTAATTTTAGTATGGTGGATGCCAAGATTAGTGACACACCCATGGCAACCACTATGAAGCTAGACAGAGATAATGTTGGTATTGGGGTAGATGAAACTAAGTACAGAGGAATGATTGGGTCACCACTGTACTTGACAGCTAGCAGCTCAGATATTATGTTTAGCGTGGGAATGTGTGCAAGATTCCAGTCCATACCCAAGGAGTTGCATCTCAAAGCTGTCAAACGGATTCTGCACTACCTTAAAGGGACCATGAACCTGGTCCTATGGTACCTCACTAGTGCTTTATTCAAATTAGTGGGATTTGTATATGCTGATTATGTTAGTTACCTAGTCGGCAGAAAGAGTACCTCCGGAATGGCACATTTCTTGGGACCATGTCTGGTCTCCTAGGCTACGAAGAAAAAGAAACTCAGTTGCCCTTTCTACTGCTAAGGCTGAATATGTAGTTGCAGCCTCTTGTTGTGCTCAGCTTCTCTAGAATAAATAGCATCTTGTGGACTTCGGTATATAGGTCAATTACATCCCATTATGTGTGACAACGTAAGTGCAGTGAACATAGCAAAGAACCCAGTCCATCACAAGCGCACCAAGCATATTGATGTGCGACATCACTTCTTGCAGGATAATGTAGAAAAAGGGTTTATTGAAATGGTTTTCTGCAAGACTAAGGACCAGGTTGCCGATAACTTCACCAAGGCTCTAAGCCAGGAGCACTTTAAGCTGCATTACCTATATCTGGGTTTAATCAGGGATTCTTAACTCTTTTTTTTACATCTTAATTCATACTTTAAAGCAATGTACATGACTACTGACTTTGATCTGAAATGCAGGTATCATTTTCAGGAACCCGCGTCTTGACTCGTTCATTGGGAACTACTGATATTACCCTTAGTGTCTAATGTCGGAGCATTGCATAGAGTCAGGGGAAACTAGTTCTCATATACCAATCCAATAGGTACACCCTTGCCTCACTACTTCCACTGCTAGAACGTATACATGCCTTGTGAAAAGTTGTCTGTGGTAAATCCTTGCACCTGGTTCTCCTTATATGTTTATTGTTTTGGTGGGAAGGTCACTTGCTTCAAAAGGCCAGTGATTACCATTTCATGAGATCTCAAGAGTCGCACTAGTTTCAGTTTGTCATAACACATCTTTTCCATCACATCCCGACGCCCTTTCCAACTCCCCATAAAACACTTAATACCCCATTCATGTGCCCCAAATTGCCTATTCATCTTTTACTCTTTTTTTAAAAAAAAACCCTTCCTTTAAGAAAATCAATGAGAATCCATGGTGTCCCTTGTATCCTACTCTGATACAGACTCAAATGCCACTGCGCCATCTCCACCACATGATCTCTCACAAGGGGAACTTCCGTCCTCACCTTATGCCAATGCCTAGTCACCCCCACCATCCCCACCACTAGCCACCACTGATATACCCCCTCGCTTTTCCCCCTCTCTATCTCTGAACCTGCCATACTCTCTGCCTCGCTCTTCGTTCACTGTGTGCAAACCCTACTACACTGATGTCGACCTTTCTATCCCGAACCCTACTCCCTCCCGTTGATGTCTGATTGACGAGCCTTCGCCTTTGTCCTTCTCTATTAACATACCCCTAGTTCAGGTCATGTCATCTGCATATGTGTCCCCTCCTCTTACAACAACTCCAGCCCCCACTTTGCCTTCCTCGGCACAAGAGCGCTTGGACTCTCAGGATGATATTCCCCTAGCTCAGGTCCATAGAGGTCTCCTCCAACAGCAGGCCCCTTTGTCCTCTTCTCAAAAGCCCACGGATCCTCGCACTCGTGGTCCCATTACAAAGAGCATGAGTCATGTGTTTGACTCGGTTGGGCTATCTCCCAATCACAAGAGGGCTCGTTCTAGTAAGTATTCAATCTTCCATTCTTCTTCTATTCATGTTTCTTCCTCTCCCAAAGGTACTCCCTTACCTGCTGACCCATGTCTTCAAGGCATTTCAGGTTCTAGTTAGGGTAGGGAGTCTTTGACCAAAAAAGATATGATTCATTGCCACACTACCATCGAGTGTAAATGTGCTCCTCCTATCATTGTTGCTGCTGCATATGCTCCTCGAAAGTCTACTGGGACAGTCACACAAATCATGAGGGAACTTCAGGAGGCTCAAGTTGAGCAGGCTCGCCTTCTATCCCAAGTTGACAACCTTCAGGATCAGTTGGGGGAAGCACAGGCTAAAGTGGTGTGTCTTAAGGAAGGGCTCCTCCAATAGCAGGTGGATCACAACAAGCGAGTAGACACTCTTCTTAGGTTACTAGGTGCAAGCCCCTCTTCCCTTCACCCTTAGTGCTTCCCGTCCTTTGCTAGCCCTGTTTAGTTTCTCTTGATTTGCACTCTAGACAATTTTTTTGGGTTGTATAATTTTTTGTGGATGTTATGTGCAGGCACTAGTGCTTGCCTTGTTTTTTGTGTATGATGATTGCCTATTCTCTCTTTCTCCCTGCTATGCTTTGTGTTTATGTCGATGGCTAATATCATCAGTTTTAATGTGTTTTGTCTAATGTTGTTCCTGTGGTTGAGTATTTGTGTTCCTATTTCTTGTCGGTATCTTTGTGCTAATACTTTTTTGTCTTTTTGAGATGTCAAAAGGGGGAAGTTTATGTAGGAATACTTCATGTGCATGCACACAGGCTTTCCATCATCAAAATAGGGAAAACTATTAGGATTGTTGCAGGTGTGCCTATGTAGTTTTGATGATGAAAAACGAAACCAGGTTCTGCTAAGCCGCATCAGGAGATGTAAGTAGAATCCCAGTTGGAGACGGAAAGCTACAAGGAAACCAAATCAATAAGGGACTCGGAAAAGGCAGCAACAACATATGAAAAGGACTCCTTTATGGAAAAGAATCGTGTGCCCTACTCAAGAAAGGAGTTCTACATGGAATATCTCTAGGGTTTAATATAAATACAATCTTCAACCTTAGAGGACACAACATTTTCAATCTGAAACCGGCGAGAGCATACAAGCAAGAGGATGGGCATTTAAGAAGAGCACTCAAGCAAGATCTATAGTTAGGTTTTCTTGATTGTTCAATTTTATTTGACAATCTCCTTACAATCTTTGTTTAGGGACAAATATTGTAAAAAGGTGTTTACTTTGAGTGAGTTGTAATTTAGAGTGGATTTGACTCTCAATAGGTGTAGTGTGTGTTGAGTGACTTGTAAATTGACATTGCTCGAGTTTTGAAGTAATAAAGAATTATTGAAATCCTACGAGTGTAGTTAGTGGTTGTTTCTCCTTTGAGAAAGGAGTTTTTCCACTATACGTAGCTTGGTCTCTTTACTGCTTTGAACATGTTGGTTGGTACTGCTAACTGAACCTGGTTCACTTGCGGAATAGGGGTAGTTGTTTCAAGTGGAGTAGTGGAGAAGTGGAGTAGTAGGGAGGTTAAAGGAGTAGTGGATGTAGTTGTCTAACTTCTATGGGTAGTGGATGTAGTGGTAGTTGCAACTTCTATGGAATTACAAATCACATCCATTGAGATTATGGATGTTACGGACCACTATCCATGGAATGTGGCCAACGTTTCAACATATTCATGTAAGTTATTGAAGTACTCTCAAGAGCCCTCAATGCTCTATCTGAGAATAGATTGTATGAAGGTTATGAATTGGCTAAATAGAATAGGAATCTAAATCACCTTACATAGACAAATCACACTACTATTTTCACCTCTATTGATAGAAGGTCCCTTGAAATAATCATGAAAGTATTGAAGAATTATGAAGAGTTCTTCGAACAGTTGATTAATGAGATACATACATAAATGTGACAGCCATACCGGTTAAAGAAGGGAAAGAGTACACTAAAATTGTGAAAGTTCAATTTCCATTTCTTTGCTTAAGATGTCCCAAAAAGAACTACTTAAAAGGATAAAAGACAGACTTTACAAACTTGAAAAGGAACTTGTTATTCTTTGGAGGAAAAATTATTTTAACTAATATTATATTGAAAAGCATTGCCAAGTATTTAATGTTTTCAAGTTTTCCTCCAAATTTTATGATATATGAACCACATAAAATCTGTCATAGATTTTTATAAAACTAAAGGATTAAGGAAAGACTAAAGAGTAAGCATTGGCCTGCCTGATTGAAAATGTATTATCCTAAAAATGAAGGGGTGAAAATTTCAGGATCACTTTTGGTGTTTATAAGGTTCTGTTTGTTAAATTTTGGTGAATTTTTATTTAAAGAAAAAAAATAACTTTACTATAGATTAACTATAAATGGAATAACTAGTATAATAAACTTATATCAAGTATGGTACATGTTGACATCCAATTTTTACCCTCCACGATATAAATTAATTATCGAGCTTTTAATTTTTAATAATTTGAAATAATTGGCTTTCGAAATGCAAAAAATATTTTCTCAAATAAATTTCATTTCTCTTATTTCAGGAGTTATTATTCTTAATTATTTCAGGTTGATAGTATTAAAAGCTCTTTAATTTAATTCGTATAATTCGTTGTATAGTCAAATTAGTCAATCGAATTCAATTTGATTACTTTTAATTGGCCAAATTACAATTGAAGTGGCCAAGTTTTAAATCGAATACCCTTATCCATTGAACCCATTTTTCTCAGTCCTTCTTTGGTCCCATTTTAATTAGTTTTGGACCAAAATATTGGCCCAAAACAATGAAGAAACCGGCCCAATCTCTTTCTCCTCAGCATATATTATGCACATACATATATATTCCCTCACCTCACAACCCACGCGCCACTTTTCTTTCCCATTTTTCTTCTTTCGCTTCCATTCTCACGTGCCCCCAATTCCTTTTTGTCCTCCTCTTTCTTTCCTCTTATACGCATATACTCACCCATACCCTTCTTCCCCATCACAACGAAAGCCAGCTAGCACCAAACTTAGAAACACCAAATCCTCCAACGTTTCTCCTAAGCAATTCGTACATACGTGTCATCATCCCTCATCCCCTTCGTCCTTGCTCGAAGTCCAGCCGACCACCTACCTTTGTACCTACGGTATTCAGAGTCCTTTTGGGAAAGTAGCCCTAATTTCTACCCTATTTTCAAACCCTAGAAACCCCTATGTATATATATATATATGTTCTTCCCCACTGTTTGGGGAAGCCGTCGATAATCAAAAAAAACCTAGCTAATCACAATCGACCTCTACTTTCAAAGAAACATTCAAAACCTAAAAAAGGGTCATGTTTCGTAGCTTCTCCTTTTTTTGAAGAGAAAGGAAGTTCGTCGATCCCCAAAGCATCTGACACCAGATGTCTGAGTTTCGGAGTCGAGGAATTTGCGTAGAACTCTTGGTGCGAGTAAAAGCTATCCCCTCAGCTTGTCATCCCAATTCGTTGCATCAACAAAGTTAACTGCCTTTGATCTTACTACTCTCCTCCTGTTTAAGGTTACTTTAGTGGATTGGACTATGTTCTATTTGTTGAAAATTTCTGAAACGTTCTTCATATGACTAAAATGTGCTTTGAATGCTAGTATATTACCGAAGTACAACCAGTCAAGTATTTCGCTTGTTTGTTCGCATGATTTGAATTAGGCCTTGGTTGCTTTGTTCTGGTTTGCTATAAATTACCAAATATTTTGTGTCTTTCTGGTTGTATTCTTATTCTATTAATTTGTGTCTTTCTGGTTGTATTCTTATTCTCCTCTAGTTAGAGGACCATTCTATACACTCATAGTCAAAGTTTGAGTCGTCCGAATGTATACTGCTATGCTTATCACATTAAGAGTCAGTGAAAAATAAGGAAGTGTGTTTTGTTCTTTTTTGTCTCCTCGTCTCTGAAGTCACCTGTTACTGGTAATAGTATCCTTGTGGTGCTCTAATCGTGATGAGTCGATGCTATGGTTTTTACTGTTGAGTGGCAATGGTATGTATTGCATGTGGATTTCATGTTTCCTCGTTCAATGTTTGTGTTTTCTTAATTGATTTCAAAATTTCCCAGTTAAGTAATGCTTTAAATGGCTTCTCCTTCACTATTTCAGTGTTCTAAGTGTTAAGTTTTTTAACGCGAGCCTGACCTTCGATTCAAATGTTTCAAATTCATGGCTCTGTGCTGTCTTATTTCCCATTTCTGTTTTAGTTTTTCTATAACTTGTAACTGGATCTTGAAGTCACTTGAAAGCGATATGTAATTCATATTTTTCTCGGTTTATTTTTCTGGCTCACTGTAGTGATTTGACTTGCTTCTTGCCGTCTTAGTTTAGCATGTTGCACCTTGGTTTTGGGTCTGGTTTCATATCTTTAAGACACAGTTGTTTCCTTTTGAACATAGCCTACTTTTGAGGTCATTTGCTTTGGTTTCTGTCAGATTTTGCCTGATATCCGAGTTCTTTGGTAAAAAGCAACAACGTACATGTCTTTATAATGTCAAAATCGCAGAACAGTGTCTATTTCTGTTCTTTGTTTTCTTTCTTGTTGAGGTATAGCTGTTAATGATGTCATGTGGCTTTAGCCGCATTTTTGATTTGATTTTGTTTCAATAATACAAGTTCTTAAGCATTTAGTTCTATTTATGCCTCAAAGCATGCTCCTGTTCTCTGTGTTTCTTGCTTGCTGAGGTGCACCTGATGTTAAGTTAATGATGCTGTGGTGTTGTTGATTACTGGTTGTTATGAGGGTCTTGTTTAATACTGGTTTCGTTCTTCCATCTAAGGCCTTATTGTTTTTGGTCTATGTTAAGTTTATTCCAGTCAACTGGCGTCTCAAATGGTCGTCCTCTTAGGTCTCATACTCTAGCAGTCATGTTGTTAATGTGGGTTTAAGTTCTTGACGAAGTAGCTTCCATCGTATTTGAACTATTCTGTTCTGGTTTGTTTTGTTTAGAGTTGGTACTGTGTAAGTGAAGCAATTTATCAACCTAGTAATACCTTGTGTTCTGTTGTTGGGATGTATGTTATATTGTCCATTGTTTAGTTGAAGGTGTTTGGTTGAGGATGTATGGGTTCGGAATATCACACAGTGTTTTATTTTGGGCTCGTCTAGGATGAATTGTCATGTTTATTCTTAGCTCATGATCTCATTTATTTGTTATGTATAATTTGTGGGACCCTAAATTAATCTACGACCCCCCTTTTCATATGATATCAATCTGAGTCCATTGGGCTTTATCTTTGCATTTTCCCGAGTCTGCGTCGTTTCTGGGATGGGGAGGATCAGTTTGCCAAATTTTGGGGGTATAAAATCAACACATATACCTTAATATATAGTAATATGCAGCAGATATCTATTGAGTGTATATTACGGGATATGGGCCACAAGCCCTTATGGCAGGTGCAGCAGCAGTTGTGGCCCAAGAGGCCTTGTCGGCAGAATTTCCAGGAAAAATAGCTTGCTGAATATTTGTATATACACCGGTATACAGTGTATATACTACATTGATATACCTCTAATATACACTAAGTGTATATTACAAAGAATAGGACCTTAAGCCCATTTATTTCTTTACAGGCAGCAGATGGGCCAAAGGCCCAAACGTGAGTAGCATGCATATGATTAGATTTAAAGGGCCAGGTAGGCCCAATCTTATTAATAGATTAGGGCAAGTGGAGATTGGGCCTGCCAGGCCCAATTTTACTTTGTCATTTCCTTGTATATTGATTTATTTGATGTACTTGTTGTCTTGTTTACTAACTCTAACATCATTTATATTATTATTTGTTAATCTAATTGTTTCCCCAACATTGCCTCCATTTATGTTAAATTTCATTATTAATGATTTTCTTAAGTAGTGAAATTATTTGTACAATTTACTTTGGTTTGGAGTGTTGGTAATTTTAAATTTAGTCAATTTTTGCCAAAACTAGTTCATTCTTTCAAAATTAGTACATGTTTTTCAAATTTAGTCAAGTCTTTTAAGTTTTGTCAAAATTCTTTTCAAGTGTAGACGATTCTTTCAAATTTAGTTAATTTCTTTCAAAATTTAGTAAAGTTTAGTCAATGTCTTTCGAATTTAATCAAGTTTAGTCAAATTCTTTCAAGTTTAGCCAATTTCTTCCAAAATTAGTCAATTACTTTCAAGTCTAGTCAATTTTTCAAATTCAGTCAATCCTTTCAAATTTAGTCAATTTTCTTTCAAAATTAGTACATTTTTTTAAATATAATCAATTTATAAAATACATTTTTTACTTATACGCCCTATATAGGAGACCATACTTTCAAATTTAGTCAATTTCAAATTTAGTCAATTTCAAATTTAGTCAAATTCTTTCAAATTTAATCAATTCTTTTTCAAAATCAGTCAATTTTTAAACTAGTCGACTTTTTTCAAAGTTAATCAAATCATTTAAAAGTTAGTTAATTTCCTAATCATCGGTCGACCGCACGTTAGCGGCCATTTTGAGTGATTAAGTTTTTCTCAAAGTGAAAATTGAACCTGAACCCTTCCTCTGGTATATTTTAAAAGATTTTTCTGTTAAGTCTTTTAAAATATTTGTGGTTTCCTAATTATACTTAAAATTAGGTGGCGATTCTTTCAAATTATCGAAAATTTGATTTGTGCTTAAATTAATTAAGTATTAAATCGGATTTTCGAAAAAAAAAAAAAAGTCTAATTTTTCGAATTAACAGAAATGGCGACCCTGCTGGGGAAAAAGAGTAGATTCTAACCATTAGATTAGGATTTGTTTGACTAACTATTTATTTGGGTTGTAATAATAATTGCCTTTTATTCCTTATTTGTTTTATTTGTTTAAATTTTGATATTAACTGTCATTTGCATGTCATAGTATTTCTATTATATTTTTGTACTTGGGAAGATGGTTTTGCGAACCCACAGTCGAATTTCCAAATACTTAATCCTTTTCAGAATAAATGACAATTTATTGGTTCGTAATGCGTCCAATAGTTATCATGATTTACATCCCGGGTTGTCCACCTAGGTTCCCGGTCCATTTGAAACCTACTCTTAGACACCTAGAACAGAGCGGAACCCCCAAACCTTTTAGGGTTATTTGCCTATGCTGATCCAATATCCAAGGGGGTATTGGGCCTATTAGTAGCCACCCTGAGTCTATTTGGCCCACGGCCAATAAGATGATCATACTTATGTGTTTTAATTGAAGGATGTGTAGTAATTTAAACAACTTATTATCACCTAGGTGGGGGGGGGGGGGGATTTAACCTATTTGTCTTTTCTTGTAGGATGACTCAAGTTTATGAACCCTTAAGGACTAGGATGGTGACTCAACCACATCCCTTTCTCAAAGTATGGTGGGCAAGAATGAATGAGTGCTTCAAAAACACATAGCCTATCTCCCCTCTTTAATGGAAATGGAGGCTTGGCCGGATTTAATTGGTGCAGTGATTAAGTTTTGGGATAGCGATTATATGGTATTCCATTTTGGAGACGTTGAATTAACTCCTACCTTAGAGGAAGTGTTGGCAAGTTACGAAAGTGTAGGCATGTGCAACAAGAGGAAGTCTAAGCCAGATGACGACATTCTAATTCCCAAGGTGTGGGGTCCAAAAGAGATTAAGCAAGCACTCTCGTCAGTCGATATCGAATGGATAAGTCGGCTCAAAGGACCGAACATCCTACTATGAAAGTTGTACTACCAATTCGGACGCGCTAATGGCTACGAAAAGTTTAAAGGGGAATTTACTTCCAAACAACCTTGGGAAGAAAAACGGCATCTTGTTTTCACAGTATGCTTCTTGGGGACCATGGTTTTTTCCCAAAATATAGTTCACGCCATTCATCTGAGCATGATAATGGCTACTTATGCCATCTTTAATGGGGTTAAATTTGGAACGTCGACCAAGTATTACACCTTAGCACCTATGATCCTCGCTGATATTTACAAGGCTTTGGATAAATGTCAGAATGGAGCCGATTCTTTCGAGGTTGCAACTTGATACTTCAGTGGTGGATGATGAAGCACTTACTCAAAGCCCACAACCCCACTGAACCGGACCCAAAATGTCAATATGATCAATTCGATTCTCACAGTTGGTGGTTACACCTCAATCGCTTCAAAGCAGGGAGCGGACAACAGTTTTGGATGCCAATATTGAGTGGATTGCGAGAAGAAGATGTACAGTGGTCCATTGATGACGTTGCTATGAGTGGCACCGTAATTCAAAGTAAGGAACTTCCCTTCTTGGTATTTGCTAGACTTAGGGGCACCGGACCATATGCTCCCGGTTGAGTTCTCAGGCAGTTAGGTTGTAAGTAAGTCATTCCTCAGACAGGGGATATGAAGAATTTCATAACAGACCACAAAAACGGTCAAGTATCCTTCGCTAGGATGATGATTCGAGAATGAAAAACTCAGAGTGTGGCGGAAGATAAGGTTCCCAACAGGTTTAATGCCAAGTGTAGTGATACTTATAAGGAGTGGTTGAAGAAGAATCATGCTGGAATAATCAAGCCTGGCCTGAATGTACCCTGCTATATCAAGGATGTTGAAGTTGAAAGTTAAGTCCTACTTTATCGACTCCAAGAGAAGTATCAGGAAAATCATTTGGCCCGTCAGCATCGACACTTGGAGGATGCTAAGGTTGTAGAGCAGCTTAGGTAGGAGCTCAGTAGAGCGAGACAATGCATAATTGGGCTGGATAATCGCATGGAGCAACAAATTCAGAATATGGGGGAAACTAGTCACGAAAAGGGCAGTTGGCAAGGGACTATTTGTGGGAAGACGGATACTTCATATGGCAGCAGGTTGAGACAGCTAAAAGTACAAAGGTCAGCGAGAGAGCCGAAGCAGTCTAAAGTTTTGTTGTCCCCTGCATGGGACTGCTTTATTTCTGTACTTTCTTCTTTTTAAAGTTGGGGATGTATCTTTATGTTTTGTACGCACTTTTGATGTATTTTTTCAATATATCTTGTAAGCATTTTATTTGGTAAAAGAAAGTACGTTGGGGATAGTGAATTGCCTTTAAATTAATACACATCATTCAATTCCATAGTCCTACCCCTAGCATAAAACGGCCACCTGCATTTAGGATACGCAATAACTGTTTCTATGCTTGTTAAAACTACTTGTATGATTATGTTGCTTTATTTGGGTAAGGTGCTAGCCCTCTCCTTTTGAAGTTTTTTTAGAACCACCTAGGCATAAATCCTAGTCATTATCAAATATGCAACCAAATGATTCTTCGAGTCCCAAGTTTCTCAACAAAGTCTGAATTCCTTAACTCACTTTTTAAACTTTCATGCTTCCATCTAAGGAAAGTTGAATTTGCAGCCAGAATGGAGAAAATCCAAAACGTTAAGAGTATCGAAGGCATATTGACAAGGATGCTAGGCAAGGCCACCCAAGAGGTCCCGGAAGATGGTGAAGTGAATCAGGCTACCAAAATGATGCTTACTAAAATAGCGGAGGCTGATGAAGAAATGAGAAATGTTGAGGATAAACGGCCAAGCCTGCGTAAGGCAAGTCAAATACTCGAAGAATATTCATTTACTTTGGAGGGATATCTTGGGAACATCATAGCTCAAAACCTGGAAGTGGAGGCAGAGCTTGAGGCCACCCTGGGGAGATAGCCAGGCTGAAACAGAAGAATCTCCATTGAGCCCTCCAGGACCAAGCAAAGAAGCCAAGGAAGTTGATGTTGACATCCCTCCAAAAGAGTGATTCAAATCAAGCATGGAGAAGGAAATCAACAAATTATCAAAAGAAGTCTCAGTAGAGACATTTTATGTTTCTTAGCAATCTTTCTATTCTGTATTTTCATTTCTTGTGTAATGAAGTCTATTGGAATCAAACTATCCTTTATATCGTCAAATTACGTAGGCCTGATTTCTCATTTATTGAGATACGTAGGCAGCCTTTTAGGCCCTGCCCCTATCTTTCCAAAAGCTTATTTTTTCCCTGTCTACATTGTCAACAAGATAGGAAGACCTGACCTGGCGTAGATCAATCTTCCTGATCCACTATATCTAAAGTCATATAGGCAAAGTCCTGTCTATTTGTCATATCTCGCGTATCCTTGGTCTAGTTTACTCTCAAATAAAGCAACAATTGTGTGCTTATTGATGTATGTATGTTATCTTGCATTACCTACTAATCTAATGAAACTAACATGTTTGATTTTGAGTAATTTTTCTTACAGGTAATCTAGAATTGATCTGTGTTGATAAAGCTGGTCGATCACCCTTATTTCACTAGGTCCAAAGCCCATAAAGATCCCTCCCCTGACCAAAACAAGTGGAAAGGAAACATGACAGACAATAATGATGATGCAAGCCTAACAAAGATCATTATGACAGATCCTATTATCACACAACAGAGCAAATTTATAGCACAGCTGATGCAACAGATTGTTGACATGAAAATGGAAATGAAGAAGACTCAAGAGTTAGCAAATTTGTCTATCACTGCTAATCTTCCCGGTCCAGACGACGGGAGGGGTCCATTTCTTTTTTCTCCTCCTAATCTATCTCATCAACCTATCTCTATCTTAACAAATCCACCTATTACCCCTGTTCAAGCTTCTCCTGTCGTCAACTTAACTACCCTCGATGCAGGACCCTCTAATCTTTTTCCCCAAACACCACCCCCTCTCCAAAACCCAAATCCAAAGCCTGCAGCTCCTCTCAAATTGCCCATGCTACCCACCCCCAGATAATCCCTCCTGAAAGCCAAGCCCTGGACCAATACAACCCACCTATCACCCAAATTGTGCCTCCTAAAATCCCCTTCCATATCCCAGTCCTTACCAATCCATAAATTCCTCATGCCACTTACTCTGATGTTGACCATTATGAGGAGAAGGAGAAAGAATGGAAGGCCAAGGAAGAGATGGTCAAATTGAATATAAGGGAAGAAATTACAAAAGCTATGAAGCAATTTCGCTATGCACCTGATGTTACAGGGTTAGATTATGAGAATTTGTGCATTCACCCGGATCTGAACCTTCCAGAAAGGTTCAAAATACCAAAGTTCAACGGAAATCCTCTAGCCCATCTGAGAGCATATTGTGATTAGTTGGTGAATGTCGGGTAAAACAAAGCATTATTGATGCGGCTTTTCAGCCGAAGTCTAAGCGGGGAGGCCCTAGAATGGTTTACCACCCAAGAAACAAACCAATAGGCCAGTTGGAGTGCCATGGCCAAAGATTTTGTTGAAAATTTTGCTTATAATGTTGAAATTGTGCCAGACCGCTATTCATTGGAGAAGATTAGATAGAAGTCAACCGAGAGTTATCGGGAATACGCCTATAGATGGAGGAAGAATGTGGCTAGAGTGCGTCCTCCCATGATTGAAAAAAAGATTATCGAAGTATTTGTGCGCTCCCAGGAGCTAGAATTTTATGAAAGAATGATGTCACTCATTGGAGCAAAATTCGCAGACATAGTTAAGATTGGTGAGAGTATCGAAGATGGCTCAGAATGGGCAAGATCAACCGTATATCGAGTCCAGTTGGAATGTCCGGGATGTTGAGAAAAAAGAAAGAAGATGTATCAGCTGTCTCCGGCGTGCAAGACAAAAGGAAAACTCCTAGCATCCACCCCAGAAAGTCTGCACCCTCTCAAATCCATGTTCAATCTACCCCAAGTTCATTCCCCGTCTTTCATGCTCAACCAGGATGTCACCCGTCACCCACAAACTACCTAACCCCTCCTCCCCATTATCACTCCCCGTAATATCCAAACATCATCCCGAATTACCAATCTCCACTACCAAGTTCTCCCATATCTAACCAAATTATCAAAATCCCTCTGCCAGTCACCTAATCCCAAATCCCCAAACCCCACTATCAAATTACCAAACACCGCCATACCCAAGATTCCAAACTCCTATACCCCCTGGTCGAAACCATCCCAATTACCATCGAATGCCTCTACCCACACAAAATAACTATAACCCTTCTCACACAAATGCAGATAAAAAAAAACCTAGGGTGTTTACTCCACTCATCGAAAGTCGGACAAAGTTATTTGAAAGATTGTCAGCTGCTGGATTGATTCAGCCTGCCTCTCCAAGGCCCATGGAAGCAAATTCTCGTTTCTTCAGGGGTGATCAAACTTGTGCTTACCACTCTAATCATGTTGGACATGACACTGAAGATTGCATAAATCTGAAGCATAAAATCCAAGATTTAATTAATCATGACATGGTTCTTCTTCGGACTGTCTCTCCCAATGTCAACAAGAATCCTTTACCTGATCATGGGGAAACATTACTGGTATGATTGAGAGAGAAGAAGATTGGTGTACAGCTAAGAAGATAGTTCCAGATGGCACTGTAAGTTTAGACAAAAGTGTGGCATCTCTAAGTATCATCGAGAAGCCAAAGATGGAAATTTTGATACCATGTGAAGTGATTGTCACGGCACAAAAAGCAATTCCTTACAAGAAGGTTGAGATCGAGATTATCGATACGGGGAAACTAACTCAGGGAGCACATAGAAAAGCTCAAAGGCCGATAAGTAAAGCTGAGGCAGAAGCATTTTGGAGAAAAATGCAGCCTCAGGAGTACTCTATCGTGAAACACTTGGAGATGATACTTGCCTAGATTTCTGTATGGGCACTACTGATGAATTCACAATGTCATAGACAGGCACTAACGAGAGTATTGGAAAACACTTATGTGCCTGTAGGAACAGACAACGATAATCTGGCAGCCATCATAAGTTAGGTTACCCAGGGTCATCGCATCAGTTTTGGTAGTAAAGAGCTACTGTTCGAGGGAGAAATGCATAATAAGGCGCTTCATGTTACAATCAAGTGTCGATATATGATCCTAAATCATGTCTTGATCGATGATGGATCTGGACTAAATATTTGCCCTCTAACCATGCTTAAGCAGTTGAACTATGATATAGGGAAAATCCAGCAAAGCCGAGTTAATGTGAGAGCGTTTGACGGTTGTCGAAGGGATACACTAGGGGTAGTGAATCTAACAATTTATGTGGGACTTACTGAGTTTGTTGCCGAATTTCAAGTGATGGACATAACTACCAGCCATAACATGTTATTAGGAAGACCCTGGATCCATATGGCGAGAGTTGTGCCTTCCACCCTCCACCAAATGATGAAATTCATTTGGGATGAATATGAAGTGGTTATTTATGGTGAGGGAAGATATTCAAATGTGTACGCGCCCATCATCGATAATGTCACTAGAGGATCGAATTTCTACACAGTTGAAATTGTAAATGCTACCGAAGATGACTGGACGTCGGGACCTCCTATGCCTGTTGTTATAAGATGATAGCGACAGTGATGTTGAGAAATGGGTTTGAACCTGGTTTCGGGCTAGGGAAGCACTTGCAAGGTATCACCAAGCCTATTCCGTTGCCAGCAAAACGGTCAAGATTCGGCCTGGGATACACTATCTTGTGGGAGGATGAGTGGGAGATGCAGAATCAGAAGGATGATCGAGCCTTGGCCCGGCCAATACCGCATCTGTATCAATCATTTCCAGTATGAGAATGCATAGGTGACGATGGTCTTGAGAAAGAGGTATGGGACCTGTTTGAAGAAATTGATGCAATTGATAATGATGAAATAGACCAAACATCAGATGTTCGAGGTGCAGAAACAGATGACCAAGAGTTGAGAGAGACATCCACCTCGCTATTGATCCCCTACTTGTCTTGCTAGACGAAAAATTGCTAAATTACTCGTTTTAAAAATAGGTGGCAGTCCGGTGGAGGCCCATGACCTATCTTTTACTTTGCAATTTCACTCCTGTTTGATTTCGTTTTAATCTCTCATAATATAAGTGTTAAAGTCAAACTCTTAACGTGGGAATAGAATTGGAGAAGATATAAGGTCACACGAACCCTCTAGTATGAAGCTAAGCTAAAAACTTTCTTAGCGTTTGAGTTCTAACGTAAGATTTTATAAAAAGGTAGATGGAACAGTGACTTTTAGATTGTATATATATTCTAGGATAAATTCTTAAGTATTTAAAGTATATTAGATGTGATTTAGAGTCATAAGAGATCTTTTACATCAAGCCAAGTTCAAAGAATTTCTAGTAACTAAGTTTTCATATGAGTCGATAGAAGGGTCAATTTCAAATGGTCATACCTACTAAAATATAGTTTTTTAGGTGACCCATAATACATCATATTGAATATATTCGAATCAGCTTTCCAATGCATCTAATTTTGCATTAATAAGAGTTCAGAGTAGAAAGTTATGACCATTTTAGTGGAGAGGTGCAGAATTGTCCGAAAGTCCGCGGGCATGTCGCAGACCCTCACTGGATGAGTTAATGACATTTTTTCTTTATAGTTTTATTATAACACCTTTGGGAGTCTATTTATGGTCCCAAAACATATAAAACATCAGTTTTCATTATCAAAACCCTCTCCCTTCTCTCCTAAACATAAACACTCAAGAATCATCAAGAAAATTCATCAAGTTAGGATTAGCTTTCAGGATTCCTCCTCAAGGTAAGTCATTCTTCAAGAATTTCAATCTACCCAAACCGAATTTCTTCATCTATTCATGAAGCTCTAACAAGATTTTAAATCATAACCTAGGGTCTCAAGAAAACAAATTCAAGAATCCCAAGAAAGGATTTCTTGACTCTTCTTCTTCAAGAATTATGGTTGTTCATCAAG
>JAOTQR010010400.1:0-18123 GCA_025774065.1 Solanum ossicruentum
AATTTAAAATGTACTTCAATCCCAACCATTTTTCCCGAATTAATAATTGACCGTCAAGTGATTACGGGGTCTAACAAGCATACCACACTCATGGCCTGATTTGCTAAATACACTGAGACAATTGAGCCTAAGCACATGATAACTATTTCGCCATGGCCAGGACAGAAGTGGCGGACAGATAAAATATGCTCGTTGTAGAAGGCTGTGTAGTAGTGGCCTTTGGTACAGTAGCAGTTGTAGTGGGACCCTCGCAGTGACTGCCTTGGGCTATTGGGGTCTCTCTTGTGTTGTAGCAACTGTTGTAGTAATAGGGGTTGTCACCAAACCCTCAGGTGGTGGCACCGGGGTGAGCATCTGTGGTGGTGGTGGAGGTTGTGCTAGTTGGACTACCACCAGGTTCTTATCGACCTTGATCAGACTGGGATCTAAAGTATACTGGCCTCAACTAATCGGTCCAGCTAGTGGGAAATCTCCACCCTAGACTCGACACAAAGTCTGCAAATAAAAAAAGGAAATGGGATGGAGGTGGCCCTCTTCAGTGCTGACTTATGTATCTGCTCTACTATGAGTTGGGCCCAATCGATGTTATAGCCATCCAATATTTTAGCAACCAATACCACACGCTCCTGTGTTAGTGTATTATCTGTCAAAGTCGATCGAATCGCCCACCAAATTTTGGTCTGAAAGCTCAGTGAAGCCTTTAACATAGGCATAGTGTGGGTGGTGACCCAAGTAGGCTCTAGACCATACTTTGCAATATGACCGACCACCCATCTTAAAAGTAAGGTCTGCTGTACCACATCCTTCATAATAAATGAGGTCTTGGCCTACCCCAACCTGTGATTGAACTATACTTTGGACCTGGGGGCACGATACACAAGACCAGCAAGCATACGACGGATACTCTCCTAAAAAAATGTTGACTTGCCGATCTCTTACTCGTGTCTCTGTTAGTTTGGGCTGAGTGATGGGTCTCTTCCCCTTAGGAATACTGCACTAAATCATGTCTATGTAAGATGCATAAATTCCATCACCAACAACAAGGAGTATCGTCCAAGTAACTCTGTCAGCAACATAAAACCATATATCGTATCATCGTGTCCTGCAGACCTAGGACATGACTCAGTCCATCATCAACCACCCGTGGCTCCTCATATATAGAATGCGTAATCTTACCCTACTCCTTGGGCTGTATACCCTCCAAGAATATAGCCTCCATACCCTCGAAGCACCACCGATGAGTAATAGCATCTGGTGTTGATGAAGATGATGGTGCGACAGAGGACTTGACATCTCCTTTGTCCTCGGATCCCTCCTCATAACTAGACTCTTCTACTGATTGTGTCATCTGGGGCATGCTACTCCCAGTCTCCTCACTACCTTCCTCTTCAAAGTCGGAAGGACTATCACTTTGAACTTGAGATTGCCCAGCTTTTGTAGTAGCTCTAGTTTGTGGTCGAGGTTCTCTGGGTCGGGCATCAAATATCTCCAATGACCTACTTAGCTGAGGGGTCTGCTCAGTATCTGAAGGTTTGTCATCTGTAGGCTCATCCATGAGCTTTCCCCTAAAGGCCTCGATCTTTGAGCGATTTCCTTTCGGGGTTATAGTATTTGAAATAATGGTGTAAACACCATGGTTAGCTCCTAGAATCAAGAAATAAAATGCAAAAAGTAATCTGAATTAGTTGCAGAAGGGCACTACGAAAGCACCTTTTACGAGTCATAGTGAGCACCGTGAGTCATAAAGTGCTCTCATAGTCCAGAAGGTTAGAAAAACATTTGACACTGGAATAGTCTACGGGACCTAGGTACGACTCTTAAAGAAGTTTATAAGTCATAGACTGGGGTCATAGAAAGTTAAGGAGACCTATCTACAAGTAGTAAAGTGATCTATAACTCGTAGAAGGTCTCGTCTAATAAATACTTAGAGTATCAAGTTTCTAGAATTTCTCACAAGGGGCAATTACGACTCGTAGAGTAATCTATTAGTCATAAAAGACTCTAGTGAACAAGAAATCTCAGATGCTTGATTTTCTAAGTCCATCACATGGTCCCTAAGAATATATTCAATACTTAATCAACAACATAAGCAAGCCTACAAACACCCACATGATTCTAACCCTACATCGATATCCCCAAGCATGATTTCAACATATATTTACCCCATCAAAAAGTATCAAATATGGAATAACCTAAGTTTCTGACTACCCCACATTCATTCAAACTAGCATGTACCTAAGTCACCCATCACCAATTCACAATCACAATTTATGTAATATCATTCAAACAATCATATTGACTAATCTAATAGGCACAATGAATAAGCAATCACAAGGCCAAAATATGCCTAATTTCTGGATTCAAATATTCAATTCAATCCATGGCAATCCTATTTCATATACACAATTGAAATTTATCAAGAGTTTCATGCTTAAACAACTAACCCAATCATGATCCTCAACTTAATCAATGAAGAATAAGGAAAATTAATGATTCAAATTAAACGAAAAACTTACCACAAGTAGATATTGACTTGGAGAAGAGAGAAGATGAAAGATGAAGAAACCCTAGCTGCCATAAATCTCATAGGAAAATGGTTAATGATGGATGGAATTTGATCGAAAAATGGGGGAAAGGGAGAAATTGGGGAATATTTAGTGAATTAGGTCAAATAGGGGTCAAAATAATTTAACCCCTCCTTTTTATACTTTATTGGGTTGATTGCTAAAATTACTAGACCTAAGTCTACGAATACCATTTATGAGTCGTAGATAGTCATAGATGGATCTACGACTTGTAAGTCCTAGTCTTGTAGACCTCTCAACACTTAGAAAATTCACAATCTTACTTGAGTTCCATGAAACCCATTCACTACTGGTAGATTGATCAATAAGTTGTAAAGTTGGCTCGTGGGTTAGAGTGCATAATTATCCTGCCCACTGGAAATTTCTATGAGATGGGATTATGAGTTATAAAGTGCAATATGGCTCATAAGCCCAATTGTAGAAACTGAATTTGATGCTTTTCTCAGCCACTTTTCTATATTAGTCCTGTACATGCATACTCTTCATGAAATACACAATTACCCAAAATTAAAGCCAATTTATTGTCAAAAATAACAATCAAAACACAACAAAAAGTTAACTATGAATCAAAAAACTGAAAAATGTATAACTATGTAATAACATCAAAAACCTTTGGTTTCCTCCCAAGTAGCTCCTGATCTATTGTCGCAGCATAAATAAGACAAATTGATTACTAAACTTTACCAATTGGCCAAACCTCACTCTTGAGCTCAACTAGATGCTTCATGGATTGACGGATATCAAAGACAGTTTCTTCATCATTCAATCTAAACTTGAGTTGACCAACTTCCATATCTGCTAGAGCTGATCCCATGGCTTGGAATGGTCATCCCAAGATTATTGGAATTTCAAAATCAACCTAACAATCTAGAATCACAAAGTCTACAGGAAATATGAATTTTTCAACCTTTACCAACACATCATAGAGTATTCGTACAAGCTTCTTCACCATTCGGTCTACCATTAACAACTTCATGTTAGTAGGGGTAGGGGCTCCCAATCCCAAGCTTCTTATATACCGCAAGAGCCATCAAACTGAAAATAGTACACAAATCAAATAATGCCCCTGCGAACTCCACATTAACTATAATTCAAGGTATGGTGCAATAACTTGGGTCTTCATGGTTTTAAGCAAAGGACTTAGTAGTGATGACACTGGAATGTTGAAGCTCTTGAGAAAGCTCCTGACTTACAGAGTGCTTCTTGGTAACCAAATACTTCTTATACTTTGCATAACTCGACATTTTCTCCAAAGCCTCAATAAGAGGGATGTTGACTGATAGTTGCTTAAGCATGGAGAGAAAGTGGTTGAACTTGCCTTCTTACTTCCTCTTATTAAGTTATTAAGGGAAAGGAGGAGGAGGCCTTGGGATGGTCTTATATTTCTGTGTCTCTTTAGCTACCTTACTCACCCCATCTTTGACATAATCATCTCCTTCAACCGCATCCTTATTTGCAAGTATCTTCTCACGAATATCTTCTACCTCAAACGACATAGGAGGATAAATAGTGCTCTTACAACCTCTAGTAGTAACCGCCATACATTGCCCTTTATTCTTTGTATTTTGCACAGTGTTGCTAGGTAATGTAACCTTTTGACACTAATTCAACTAAGTTGACACTTGACCAAACTATTGCTCAAGCTATTTAATAGCCACAGAATGAGACTCTATCTTTTGATTGATACTTGAAATATCAGACTTCATGCCCTTTAGAGTTCTTCAACAAACAATCAAACATCTCCTCAATTCGGGAATTGTTTGCACCTGTACCTTGGTTATGTGATGGCACATATAGACAAGTTCTAAAACCATATCTTCTAACCCAATCTACATATGGAACTCTATTTCTATCATAATAACCACCTAGGTTGTTTCTATAAGCTCCATCTCTACCATAGTTCTGACCTTGGTTTCCTTGACCTTGACGCCAATAGTCCTAGTTGTACCCTTGGGCGTTGGTTCGAAACCCCCCCCCCCATCTGATCATTCACAAAACAAGCATCCTCATCAAAATAAGGCTCCTCATACATGGGTGCACGTAGAGGTTGGTGAACTACCACATTTACACTTTCTTGGTTTTGCTTGATAACCACATCCATGCCTACGCAAAGCTGAGCAAGTTTGAGTAAGTTCTTGCAAAGCCTCATCATTAATTTTGGGTTGCTCTAAGCCAACACTCATAATATCTGAACCCTTTGTGGAAGCTCTATCCTATTTCCCTCATGCATGATTCATCTTGACCACTTACTCTATATGCTCTGCAATCCTTGCAAATGGTTGATCTAGAAACATACAGCCTCCCCCCATAATAGTGTTATCATAAGCCTGACTATTCTCATCAAAGGCACGATAGAAGATCTCCACCAAGGCATTATCAACTATCTTGTGGCCAGGGACACTACCCAAATAATTAGTAAACCACTCCTAAGTAGAACTTATCGAATCACCAGGAAGTTGCTCAAAATTGTTGATATGATCCTTCAATTTGAGCTTCTTCGATCTAGGGAAGTACCTCTCCAAAAAGGCCTTTGCAAGTTTTCCCAACTAGTGATTGAACTTTGTGGGAGCTCAAATAGTCATAACACAACATTTCCCGTAAGAGACAATGGAAAAACATGAAGTCCCACAGCATCCCTAGATAGATTCTGTGTCCCTATCACACTCTTACAAACAAATGCAACATTGTGAAAGTGGCTATGTTGATCCTCTGATGGTAAGTCCGCAAATAGCCCAAGGTTTTGTAGCATCTAAATTAACCCACTAGAAACTATGAAATTTGTGTCACCTAGTAGTGGTGGCATTATAATATCCCGATCACATCCATAGCCATAGGGTTCAACCTATACTGATTCCATTTGTAAGTATTGGCGTCAAACTCCCGAGGTTGTGGAATGTTCTCCAAAGGAGGTGGATTCTCATCCCCATCATTAGGATCAAAGCTGCATTGGCCACGTTGTTGATATTTTCTTGGGCTATTTTTCTAGTAATTCGTTAGATCTCTAGATCAAGTTGACTTAAGGAATTGCCTTAACTCTGAGTGTTGGGCACACAATACTAGGATACAATGCAAAGAAACAAAAATAAAAACAAAAACAAAAGTAAAATAAAGGAAACTAAGGATTAACACTCAAATTACATAATAAATCAACTTAAGCATAGGCGTATTTCCCAGTAACGGTGCCAAGATTTTTGATGTCGTCCAAGTTAAACCTCCTTTTAGACGACAAGGCGGTCGTTTTCAAGATATAAAACCTAACCAAGGTTAAGGTTGAACCCAAGAGAATACATAGACTCAAAGAAAATTCATCAATAAGCAAATTCAAGTGATTAACGAACTCAATTCCCCGAGGGGGGTGGGTTTGCAATATTCAACAAGAAAAGAAACTAAACTAACTGTCACAAGACAAGTAAATAATGGAGAAAAATAGGGTATTGTGTTCTCCACGATTCTCCAACTTAGTATCCCCGGATAAAGCAATTCATATCAAGTATATAACATGCATGACGATAATGTAAGTTCACCAAACCCTTTGGTCCATGTGAGAGGTGAATTTCACAATGTGACTTGGCCCATCTCCACAGTTTGCAATAGTAACCATTACCTATAGTCTCAGTCAACCACCCTTTGGTCTAGTTTGGTTGATTAGATGAGAACACGTCATTGAATCCTGTTAATCAATATCTTTTCCTATTCATTATGACATAGATTGGGAAGGTAACACTAGACAAGTTCTAATGTTGGAAAATAAAGAGAATTGATTAATACATGCAAATACCCAATCAAAGAATTGCAAAATATCCGGGTCTACTTTGTTTGATCTTCATGGTTCCCACAAACCTAGTAGTGGATTTAGCTACTCATACTATGGTAGATGAAGAAATTATGAATTGAGAAAACATAATCAAACACTTACCCAATTGAATTGAGAATCAAGCAAATCCAATATTCATTGAGAATCACGAGATGTAAGATCAAATCAATTCACAAGTGTATTCTTCTCCAATATTTAGGTCTCCCAATACAAAACCCTAAAATTACTCTCTAATGACATTCTCTACAGTACCATTTTGATAAATAACCTAAATAGTACTATTTATAGTAATTTTAATTAAGTCCTAAAAAATAGAAAAACTGGTCGGCGGACTTCTACAAAAGGTATTTACGACTCATAGTGTCTTCTACGAGTCGTAATCAGGATCTCATATTCATCTCTTGAGATCTTGAACTTCTCTGCTACGAACCATCTTCGTGACACACACACTAAATTATGACTCATACTTCAGACTCATAGGTTTCAACTACTTCAACTCATCCCTCTCTACAAATCTTCACAAAACCTATCTATAGACTCATAGAATGCCCTACGACTCATATAAAGGTCTCGTATCTTGAACTTCAGATCCAACCCTTCAATGGAATTTGTTACGAAACTACCTCTACGACCCCTAGACTGCCCTATAACTCATAGACGGTCTCGTAAATCGCCAAAAACCAGACAACTCTATAATTTTTCCCCAAAGTTATGCCAACCTGCCTTCCTGCAAAAATAAACACAATAACATTTACAAAAACTATAAGTGTCGCATTGGGAACGCATAAAATCCTAAGTTTTAGGTATGAAAAGTGTTGTATTTTGACAACATATCATTGTCAAACGCCTAAACATGCATGGTTACTATCTAGCTACTAATCAAAATTTTTGGTGGGCATTATTTTTCAAAACAAAACAAAAATATGCTATATGCCACAAGTATTGGTACTATACGTTGTAAGTATTATCTAAACATCCTAAACGTGTCGGTTTAATGAAAATAAATATCCACAGAGAAAAAGAACACAAACAAGAAAACCATTGGATCAAAATTTAGGGTAGCTATGGATCATAAACTACTCAGACTTCACTAAGGCCCATAACTACCCACACTCCCGTCGAAAAAAATGTGTGTTGTCCCCAATGCACAAAATCAATCAAAAGTCAAACAAAAGGGGTCAAAAACATAAATGGGCTCCTAAACTCCATGGTCCACCTTGGGTTGCCTCCCAAGCAGCGCCTGATTTATTATCACAACACGACATAGATAGCTTGAGTACTTAGACTTCCTCAAGATCCCATTCCTCTAACGTCTTGATCTCTTCCACATTTCTAAGGTATGGTTTGACTCTTTGGCCATTTACTTTGAAAGTTCCTCTATTTCATATTTCTAATTCAATAGCCCCATGATCGAAGAACGTGCTACTAGGATTGGTCCCAACAATCTGGATTTAAACTTCCCAGTGAACAACTTCAGTCTTGAGTTATATAATAGTACCAAGTCCTCTAGTGAAAATTCGCGGTTCTCTATATGGCAGTCATGCTACAATTTCATTATTTGTTTGTACAATGCAGAGCTCTTATACACTTTCAATCAAAATTCATTAAGTTGGCTCAGCCTAGAGTTTGTTGCATCATTCCAATCAAGATTTAACTTTTTCAATCCCACATTGCTTCATGCTCAAGCTCCACTAGCAAGTGACATGCTTTCCCAAAGACAAGATGGTACAGAGACATGCCTATAGGGTTCTTGAATGCTATCCGGTACGCCTATAGTGTGTCATACAGCTTCCGTGACCAATCTGTCGAGTTTGCATCCACTATTTTGGATGAAATCTGTTTGATTTCCCAATTGGACATTTCCACCTGCCCACTCGTCTGAGGATGATAAGGCATCGTCACCAAATGTTTCACTCCATACTTTTGAATAAGAGGTTTAAAAAGTCTAGTATAGAAGTGAGAACCTCCATCATTGATGATTGCTTGAGGGGTGACAAACCGTGAGAAGATGTTCTTTTTTAGAAATATTGTGACACTTTTGCCCTCACTATTGAGTAAATCCACCGCCTCCACCCACTTTGATGCATAATCCACAAAAATTAGGATACACTTGTTTCCATGTGAGCTAACAAATGGTCCCATAAAATCTATCCCCTGTACATCAAATAATCCAATCACCATAATGGGGTATAGAAGGAGATCATGCTTGCAAGAAACCCCACCTTCTCTCTAGCACCTGTCACAAGCTTTGGCATAGTCGTGAGTATCTTGATGGATAGTGGGCTAGTTATACCCACATTGAAAGATCTTATGGGTTGTTTGAATCCCAGTATGATGTCCACCTACCAAGGATGCATGGCATGTAACACCCCACAACTTACAATATTGGCACAAAGCAAAAATGAAACATGACATGGTTTGGTCAAGTTAGTGCTAATTTTTAAAGGTGCTTGAATCTCATGTTAATAGGCTACATGTGCATCTAACGCTTAAGAGGGTCGAGTGTATACGTGATTTGTGTCGAATTGAGAAGATTACGGCCTTAAAAGGAAGTGAGAGAATTGAGGTGCTTGTAGGACTTAGTAAGCAAGTAGGTGAGTCACCTACTTGCTTAGCTTAAATTTGTTAGTTAAACGGAGACGAGGCTCGACGTCGAATTTGTCCAAGTTCGATTATGAATAAAGTCCGTGTTAAGGGTGTAACTTTGTCCCATGTATTAGCATCATAAATGAGCTACATTATAAGCCTAATAAGTATAATAAAAAGGGCCAAAGACATCACAATACACTTAATAAATTGGGCCAACCTAAGTGAAGGAGAAAGCTGAAAATAGGCAGCCCAAGTCCATCAAGATAGTGCTCCAAAAAGGCCCAAGTTTGAGGGCCAAGATGGTGGATAATAAACTTGATATTGTGTGGTATAATATGGTCAAAGGGGCAAGAGAAGTTTGTCCAAAGACCCCTTATAAAGGGCTCCAAAGCAGCTCCAATTCATTTCTTAACTTGAACACAAAAAAAATCAGATTTGTCTTCAAAGATCTCTCAACTTTTCTTCACCTTGTAAAGCAGCAAAAAGGAACTTCTAGGGTTCTTATGGAAGCGCTATACCTTGAAGGTAGTGGTAAGTAATTTAATACATGTTTTTCGTACCGATTTCTTATGAAAAACAAGAAGTATATGCTAGTATGTTGGTGCTAGAAAATATGGATAGATTCTGTGTTGAAAGTTGTTGCACATTTTCCTTTTGTTGTAGTGACTTCTCTATCGTTTGTGGGATGTATAATGAAGAGAAATTGATGTTCTTAGTATGGTTTGTGTTGTACTTGTCACCCTAAGGTTGCTGCTCTGATTTTGGCTTTCATTTAATAAGCTCGTTTTATTGGTTTATCTTAAGCGTCATGTTGATTGGAACTTGCAGGCTGTTGTATATAAGGCTGTTAGCCCACGTCCTTCATGACTTCATAAGTTCTGTTATAAGATTGTTTAGATCTATTTATATGTGTAAATATTGCTGGAACAGTTTGGTTAAAGTTGGAATAGATTTGGAGTTGTCGACATCGAAATGTAGCGAAGGGAGGTAACGTTATGCTATCCATTTTTAGGTTGTGTAGAATTGTTATGTGTTATGCTTTGTGGGATGTTGTTAGGCTGTTATGGCAATAAAACAGGATGGTCATGATATATATGTGTGAATGTGTGTTTGGAAATATGATTAGAGACGTAGAGGTTGGAAGAATACGCTCAGGTTTATAAAAACCCGCTTGCTATCCATGTGTTGTTTTGTTATGTGATTGGGCTACCAAGGTGTATCTATTGGTTATTAATGCTTGTTTTATCACCTACTATGTTGTAGATAAGTATTTGGAGGAAGGAAGGTTATCTCAAGGTAGTAGCAAGGTCAAATAACGAGGTATGTAAGGTTACTTGATTTTGTATCACTTGGCATGAAGCATAGAGCTCTCCTTGGTACATAAAGGCATTTGTCAACTCCAACACAACTATTAACTATGTCTCCATTCTTTGACATGTTCACATGATTCCATACATAGTCACTTTCAAATCTGCATACATGCTTGTATACCAAGTGACATGAGTTCTTGTTACTAGATAAAGTTCAAGAGTTGTTTCATTTCATACGCATTTCATTATTTGTGTAACGTTCTCTTTTTCATTGTCATATTATCTTACATGATTATCCACATGTCATATGCTATATATACAGTCCTACAGTTCCAATATTGTGACAACCAAAAGAATCATCTCAAAGGTAATTGAAGGATACAATATACAGTTTTTGATAGGTGGTAACCCAAGGGGTGGAGATAGCACCTAGCCAGGGAGGATCCTATCACGGGCAGTAGCCCGAGGGTTTGAGTATAATCTAGCCTGGGATGAACCCAATACAGTTTCACCACTGATCAGTTGGTCATTTGTTTTACAGCTGTGCATAGGTTTTACAATAAAGGTAAAGTAAAATAAAGAACATAAAGTACATGATCCCACAGTATAACTAAAGGTGGTCTCTTATTTACATCAGTGTACAGTTTCATTTGCGTTGTTACTTGATATACAGTATAACCTACCTTATATACTCAGTACATTATCTCGTACTGACGTCCCTTACCGGGGACCTGCATTTCATGCTGTAGGTACAAATGTTAGTAGATCTCTTCAGTAGGAGTACAACATATTCAGCTGCTGTCACTAAGCTCCAGGTTGCTTCGGGGCTTTGTACATGTCTAGGGCTTACATGTTTTTATTGCATAGTTTGTTGAGGCGGGGCCTGTACCGACCCTTATCATATGTTTTTCTTTATTTAGAGGCTTTGTAGACTATGTAAAGCAAAGTGAAGTCATGTCTCGTACTTTAAACACTAGGGCCCCAACGACCTAGTTATATTTATTTCCTTTTGGCTTGTTATCACTGTTTATATCCTTAAAGGCATGTCAAAGACAGAAACCCCTTATAGTATGTATAGAAAACGCATAGACACAGGTTGGTTCTCCCAAGCCTTATCGGTGACGGGTGCCAGTCTGCCCTAACGGGACTTTGGGGTGTGACATGGCATGCCTCAAGTATGCTCATCATCTCAACCTTAAGAAAACAGAGGTGAATAGTCCCATCAGCACACACACAGAACAAGTATGGGTCATCCTAGAATAACTTCCTCAAATCAGACACAAATTTTCGATGCAGATATGTTTAGGTTGGGTGGCATGATATCACTCACCAAGTAGTTTGCATAATCGTCAAATGAAGGCATTAGATCATGAGATGTAGCCAACACTCTCTCATCAGGAAAAGAATCATTTATCTCCAATCACATCATCAAATTTTATCATTGCCTCATCTTCCAATTTGGAGAGGTGATCTACAACCTGATTCTCTATACTTTTTCTATAGATAACATCAAAGTTGAACAAGAGAAGCACCCATCTCATCAACCTTGGCTTTACATCCTTTTTAGTCATCAAGAATTTAAGTACTGAGTGGTCTGTATGCACCACTACTTTGGCCCCTAATAGATATGACCTGAACTTTTCGTACGCGAAGACCAATATGAGTAACTACTGTTCTATGATGGTGTAATTCCTCTGGGCTGTATTTAAGGCTTTGCTGCCATAATATATGGGATGCAATATTTTCTTCTTGTGTTGTCCCAATACTACACTTAGAGCAACCCCACTTGCATCACACATGATCTCAAAGGTCTGGGACCAGTCTGGAGCCATAATGATTGGCACTGAGATCAACATCTTCTCTAATTCTTCAAAGGCTTTCATACAAGCATCATCAAGGAACTTAGTATCTTTCTCCAATAGTTTGCACAGTGGGTTTGAAATTTTAGAGAAGTATTTTATAAACCTCCGATAGAATCCCGCATGCCCCAAGAAACTTCTCACACCCTTTACTGAGATAGGTGGTGGGAGCTTCTCAATCACCTCCACTTCAGCTCTGTTAACCTCAATTCCTTTGCAACATATCCTATGCCCCAACACAATACCCTATTTCACCATGAATGATACTTTTCTCAATTTAATACCAGATGACTTTCTACATATCTTTGCAACACATTATGTAGGTGTTTCAAACAATCCTCACATGATTTCCCAACCACACTAAATTCATCCATAAAGACTTCAATAGTGTTCTCTACCATGTCTAAGAAAATGGACATCATGCATCTCTAAAATATTGATGGAGTATTACACAATTCGAATAGAATCCTGTTGAATGCAAAGGTGCTATAGAGGCATGTAAATATGGTCTTCTCTTGATCCTCTAGAGCGATGATGATCTGATTATAGCCTAAATACCCATCGAGAAAGCAGTACCACCCCTTTTCTGCTAGTTTGTCCAAGATCTGATCTATGAATAACATAGGAAAGTGAACCTTCTCTGTCAAGGCATTGAGGTTTCTGTAATCCATGCACACCTTTCATCCTATGATTGGCTGCATTGGGATCAACTTATTGTTGGCATTACGTACCACTGTGATACCCCCTTTCTTTGGTGCAGGATGCACCAGGCTCACCAATCACTATCGACGATCAGGTAGATTACTCCTGCATCCAGTAATTTAATGATCTTTTTGTGCACAACATCTTGCATAGGAGGGTTTAGGTGCCTTTTATGTTCAATGCTCGGCTTTAAGTTTTTGATCAACTAAATTTTGTGTGTACATACCCTGAGAGGGATACCAATAATGTCTACAGTCGTCCATGTAATAGACCTTTTGAATTGTTTGAGCATCATTACAAGGGCATATACTTGCTCATTATTCAAATCTGCAGCTATTATGACCGGCAAAAGTGTTGCTGGTTCCAAAAATTGCATGTTTCAGATTTGCTAGATGGGCCTTCAATTCTAACACTAGTGGGTCTTCTATGGAATGCTTTGTGGGTGGTGACTCTCGATTCTACAAATCTAGCTCTAGCTTAGTTTGGTGTCTAGGACCATAAAACACCCATAGAACATTCACTATCTCCTCATAGTCTGGGACACCATCATCGTTGAAGTTTATCAACACTACCTCTAAAGTGTCAACACCCAATCTTACCTCAAGTGGTACTTTTGTCTCAGCATCATCAATAGGTGAGATAACAAAAACCACTCTCACATTATTGTCTTTCCTAGCTTGCTGACATACATTGGACCTCATCCTTCCTAAATTTAAACTTGAGTTGGCCATTCTCCATATCCACAAAAGTGCGACCAATGGCTAAGAAGGGCCTTCCCAAGATAATAGGAACTTTAAAATCACCTTCACAATCAAGGATCACAAAGTCTGTAGGGAATATAAATGTTTCCCCTTTAACCAGCACATCATAAATTATCCCCACAGGCTTCTTCACCATGCAATTTGCCATTGGTAACCGTATGCTTATAGGAATAAGGGCTCCAAATCTAAGCTTCTTGTAGACTGCAAGGGAATCAAATTGATATTGGCACTGAAATCGCATAGTGTCCTTGCCAACTCCACATCCCATACAGTGCAAGGTATGGTTAAAGCACTTGGATTTTCATGCTTTTGAACCAAGGACTTTGTAGTGATAACACTATAATGTTGAAGTTCTTGAGAAAGCTCCTGACTCATAATGCACTTTTTGGTGACTAAGTCCTTCATATACTTTGCATAGCACGACATTTGCTTTAAAGACTCAATGAGAAAAATGTTGATAGATAGCTACTTAAGCATGTAAAGAGAATGTTTAAACTTGCCTTCATCCTCCATTGTTTTGATTCTCTGAGGGAAAGGAGGAGAAGGCCTAGGGACAGGCTTAAACATATATGGTGGTTCAGCTGCTTCACTCACCTCATCTTTGCTACAATCATCTCCTGTATCTACATCCTTAGCTGCAACCATCTCCTCACAAACATTTTCCTCATCAACTGGCATAAGAGGATCAATAATGCTCTTGGCACCCCTAGTAGTAATTACCATACACTGCCCTTCATTCTTAGGATTTTGCACTGTGTTGCTAGGCAAATGTACCCCTTTGACGTTGATCCAACTGAGTTGACACTTGACCAAACTATTTTTTAAGCTATTTAATAGCCATTGAATGGGACTTTATTTTCTGATTTATTCCTAAAATATCTGATTTCATGTCCCTTAGAGTATTATCTTGTGTCTCAACCTTTTTCAACAAGCAGTCAAACATCTCCTCAATTTTGGAATTGCTTGTACCTGCATTACGGTTGTGTGGTAGCTTATAAGGATCATTTTTGAAGCCTTCTCTGTGACCTCAATCTTCATTTGGACACTTGATCCTATTATAAAAACCATTGCAGTTGTCTCTAAAAGCTCCATCTCTACCGTAGTTCCAACCTTGGTTTCCTTGACCTTGGTGTCAATAGTCCTAATTAGACCCTTGGCATTGGTTTAGAAACCCCCCATCTGATCATTTACAAAACACATATCTTCCTCAAAGTGTGGCTCCTCGTGTATGGGTGAATATGGGGGTTGGTAGATCACCACACTCACTTTTTCTTGGTTCTACTTTATTACCACATCCATGCTTGTGCGAAGTTGAGCAAGCTGCTACATAATTTCTTTACTAATTTTGGCTTGCTCTGGACCAACACTGATAGCACATAAACTCTTCATGGAAGCTCTATACAGTTATCCCTATGCATGATTTGTCTTGACCACTTGCTCCATATGCTCTGCAATCCTTGTAGATGGTTGATGTAGAAACATGCCCCCTATGATAGTTTCAGCATAGGCCTGACTGTTCTCATCAAGGGAACGGTAAAAGATCTTTAATAAGACATCATCAACTATCTTGTAGTCAGTGACGCTCCTCAGACATTTAGTAAACAGCTTCACAGTAATACTTATCGAATCTCTAGAAAGTTGCTCGAAGTTTTTGATCTAGTCCTTCAATTTGAGCTTCTTCAATCTAGCTAAGGAAGTACCTCTCTAAAAAGGCCTTCTACAAATCTGCCCGGCTAGTGATTGAACTCTGTGGGAGCTCATATAGCCATAATGCAACATTGGTCGTGAGGGAAAATTTGAACACACTATCCCACAGCATCCATAGATAGATTCTGTGTCCCTATTACACTCTTCCAAACAAATGCCCCATTGTGCAAGTGGTTATGAGGATCCTTTAATGGTAAGCCTGCAAATAGCCCATGGTGCTACAATATCTAAAGTAACCCACAAGAGATTGTGAACGTTGTGTCTACTAGTAATGAAGGCAACATAATAGCTTCAATCACATCCATAGCTTTGGGATTCAAGCTATACTGATTCCACTGGTAAGCATTGGTGTTGAACTCCTGACGATGTGGAATGTCCTCTAAAAGTTGTGGGTTATTATTCCCATCATCATTATTATTTTGATTCAAAGCTGCATTATCACATTATTGGCATTGTCTTGGGCCATTCGTTTTGTAGTTCAGTGGATCTCTAGATCAAATGGAGTTAAGAGCTTGCTTTGACTCTGAGTGTTAGGCATACAATACTCGTATACCGTGAAACGAAACAAAAACAAAAACAAAGTAAAATAAAGGGAAATAATGATTAACACATGAATTATTAGTGAATCAACTAAGTGTAGCCATATTCCCCGGTAACAGTGCCAAAATCTTTATGTCGCCCAAGTTACACCTCCTTTTTAGAGGATAAAGTAGTCGCTATCAAGAAATAGAACCTAACTAAGGTAAGGGTCAAACCCACAGGGAATAAATAAACTCAAGAAAAATTCACCAAAATGCAATTCAAGTAATTAACCGACTCAATTCTCCAATGGGGGGTTTTGCAATAATCGATAAGAAAGTAAACTAAACTATCACAAGAGAGGAAATAAATAATAGAGAGCAACTAGGGTATTTGTTTTCCCCATGATTTCCCAAATCAGTATCATAGGATAACTTAATTCTTTTCTATTGTATAGCATGCAAGATGGTAATTTAAGTTCACGAAGCCCTTTGGTCAAAGGTGAGAGATAAATTTCACTACGCAACTTGGCGCATCTCTATAGTGTGCATTATTAACCATTACCGATTAATCCTAGCTCAACCTCCCCTTGGCCCAGTTCAGTTGATTAGATGAGAACACATCAATCAAATCTTTTTAATTAATCTCTTTTCCTATGCATTAATATCTTGGTCCAATCGATAATACTAGTTGGGTTCTAATGTTCTCCACCATTAGAAAACATATAAAATGAAGAGAATTAATTAATATATGCATATACACCTTCCAAGAATTGTAAATTATTGGATTTTACTCTGTTAGTTCTTCATGGTTCCCACAACCCTAATTGTGGATTTAGCTACCCATGCTATGTGTAGATGAAGAAATTATGAACTAAGAAAACATAACTAAACACTTACACAATTAAATTAAGATCAAGCAAATCCAAAGTCAATGGGAATCACAAGCTTGAAGATTGAATTGAACCACAAGTATTCTCAAAGACTCTCTCGTAATATTTTCTCTCCAAGTATTGAGTTCTCTGAGTATAAACCCTAAAACTACTAAAAAGCGACATCTCTCTATGACTAATGACCTAAAAAACCTATTTATAGTAATTACAAATAAGTCCTAAACAAATAAGGAAAACTGGTTGGCAAACTCAACGAAAGCACTTTACGACCTGTGAAATCTTCTATGGCTTGTAGTCGGAGTCTCGTAATCAGCTACTGAAATTTTGGACTTCTCTTCTACGACACCCCTTTATGACTCGTAAAGTGGTTTACGACCCATAAAGGGGGTTTTGTCTGATGAATTTCCTACAAGTCCACTTCTCTAATCATTAAAGCATGAAAAGTAGTCTATGAATTGTATCTATGCATGCCTCATAGACTTTAACTTCAGCAATTTTCACCTCACTAGAATTTCTTGTGAAACACCTTTATAACTTGTAGAATGCTTATGATCGTAAGATCTTGTATAACAACAAAAACTGGCAACTTCTTCAATTTTTTCCCAAATCATGACCCAGTTATAGTCCTGCAAATCTAAACACAAAAGCACATAACACCCACAAATATTGCATTGAAAACACACAAAATCCTATGTTTTAAGAATCAAAAGTATTATATTTTTGCAGCACATCATCCGCACATCCATCGGGATCTAGTAGGCCCAAGACAGAACGTGTAAAAAAAATTTATTGTTTGGCAATTTTTAACACAAAATGAAGATAAAACAAAGCAATTTGTAATAAATGCAAATATGTTTTAAACCATAAAACTTCAGGAAAGGGGACTGGATAGGTCATTAAAAAATCATTTGATGCATTATTGTAAAGTAGAATTTTTGCAATCTCAAGCTATAGCAGATGCGAAAAAATGTGGAAGTCCCCTTTCCGAACAATCCGTAAGAGTAGAAGATTCAAATATGGTTCAATCATAGTTAAACCCTTCTAATGTTTTTGATCCTTGTACACATTGCCCTTATAGTAGACAACGAGACCTAGAAGAGATTGCTAAAATGATTGTTGTTACTAGATTGCCTTTTTGTTTTGCTGAAAATCTGGATTTTATTGACTATATTCAAATTGTTTATAACTCATGATTTAATTATTTTTTAAGAAATATAATTAAAAAAGTAGTTTTTGATTATCAAGATCGACATGTATTGTATCTTTGCTGTTTATTTTCTTATAGTACTTGTAAATTGGCAATTACATCTGTTAGACCCCGTAATTATCTTAATAAAGGTCAATTATGAATTTGGAAAATTTTGGGGATTAAGGTATATTTCAAT